>JANJGN010002221.1:0-81251 GCA_026770705.1 Isurus oxyrinchus
CGCCTCTCTCTCTCACTCGCCCCGTCCGCCTCTCTCTCTCTCTCTCGCCCGTCCGCCTCTCTCTCTCTCGCCCGTCCGCCTCTCTCTCTCGCCCGTCCGCCTCTCTCTCTCTCGCCCGTCCGCCTCTTTCTCTCTCTCTCTCGCCCGTCTCTCTCTCTCTCTCTCTCTCTCGCCCTCTGTCTCTCTCTCTCACCCCCCATCTCTCTCGCCCTCCGTCTCTCTCTCTCTCACGCCCATCCCTCTCGCCGGTCCGCCTCTCTCTCTCTCTCGCCCGTCCGTCTCTCTCTCTCTCACGCCCATCCCTCTCGCCGGTCCGCCTCTCTCTCTCTCTCGCCCGTCCGCATCTCTCTCTCTCTCGCCCGTCCGCCTCTCTCTCTCTCGCCCGTCCGCCTCTCTCTCTCTCTCTCGCCCGTCTGCCTCTCTCTCTCTCGCCCGTCCGCCTCTCTCTCTCTCTCGCCCGTCCGCCTCTCTCTCTCTCGCCCGCCCGCCTCTCTCTCTCAGCCCGTCCCGCCTCTCTCTCTCTCGCGCCCGTCCGCCTCTCTCCTCGCCCGTCCCGCCTCTCTCTCTCTCTCTCTCGCACCGTCCGTCTCTCTCTCTCGCCCGTCCGTCTCTCTCTCTCGCCCGTCCATCTCTCTCTCGGCCCTCTCTCTCTCTCGCCCGTCTCTCTCTCGCCCTTCTCGCTCTCGCCCTTCTCGCTCTCGCCCTTCCTCGCTCTCGCCCGTCTCTTGCCCCGTCTGTCTCTCTCTCACGCCCATGTCTCTCTCTCTCACTCCCGTCTCTCTCTGTCTATCACGCCCGTCTGCCTCTCCCTCTCTCCACTCTCACACCTGTCTCTCTCTCTCTCGCCCGTCCGTCTCTCTCGCGCCCGTCCGTCTCTCTCGCGCCCGTCCGTCTCTCTCGCGCCCGTCCCGTCTCTCTCGCGCCAATGTCCCGTCTCTCTCGCGCCCGTCCCGTCTCTCTCGCGCCCGTCCGTCTCTCTCGCGCCCGTCCGTCTCTCTCGCGCCCGTCCGTCTCTCTCGCGCCCGTCCGCCTCTCTCTCTCTCGCCCGTCCGCCACTCTCTCTCTCTGACGCCCGTCCGCCTCTCTCTCTCTCTCTCGCCCGTCCGCCTCTTTCTCTCCCTCTCTCGCCCGTCTCTCTCTCTCTCTCTCTCTCTCTCTCTCGCCCCTCCGCCTCTCTCTCTCTCGCCCTCCGTCTCTCTCTCACGCCCATCTCTCTCGCCCTCCGTCTCTCTCTCTCTCACGCCCATCCCCTCTCGCCGGTCCGCCTCTCTCTCTCTCGCCCCGTCCCGCCTCTCTCTCTCGCCCGTCCGCCTCTCTCTCTCTCGCCCTCCGTCTCTCTCTCTCACGCCCATCTCTCTCGCCGGTCCGACTCTCTCTCTCTCTCGCCTGTCCACCTCTCTTCTCTCTCTCACCCGGTCCGCCTCTCTCTCTCTCTCTCACGCCCGTCCGCCTCTCTCTCTCGCCCGTCCGCCTCTCTCTCTCTCGCCCGTCCCGCCTCTTTCTCTCTCTCTCTCGCCCGTCTGCTCTCTCTCTCTCTCTCGCCCTCTGTCTCTCTCTCACGCCCATCTCTCTCACCCTCCGTCTCTCTCTCTCTCACTCCCATCCCTCTCGCCGGTCCGCCTCTCTCTCTCTCTCGCCCGTCCGTCTCTCTCTCTCTCACGCCCATCCCCTCTCGCCAGTCCGCCTCTCTCTCTCTCGCCCGTCCGCATCTCTCTCTCTCTCGCCTGTCCGCCTCTCTCTCTCTCTCGCCCGTCCGCCTCTCTCTCTCTCTCTCGCCCGCCTCTCTCTCTCTCTCTCGCCCGTCCGCCTCTCTCTCTCTCTCTCACACCCGTCCGCCTCTCTCCCTCTCTCTCGCCCGTCCACCTTTCTCTCGCTCGCCCCGTCTCTCTCTCGCCCGTCCGCCTCTCTCTCTCTCGCCCTCCGTCTCTCTCTCTCTCTCACGCCCATCTCTCTCTCTCTCACGCCCATCTCTCTCTCTCGCCCGTCCGCCTCTCTCTCTCTCGCCGGTCTGCCTCTCTCTCTCTCACGCCCGTCCACCTCTCTCTCTCGCCCGTCCGCCTCTCTCTCTCGCCCGTCCATCTCTCTCTCTCCCCGTCCGTCTCTCTCTCTCTCTCGCCCGTCCATATCTCTCTCTCTCGCCCGTCCATATCTCTCTCTCCTCGCCCGTCCATCTCTCTCTCTCGCCCGTCCATCTCTCTCTCGGCCCTCTCTCTCTCTCGCCCGTCTCTTGCCCGTCTGTCTCTCTCTCACGCCCATGTCTCTCTCTCTCACTCCCGTCTCTCTCTCTCTGTCTATCACGCCCGTCTGCCTCTCCCTCTCTCACTCTCACACCTGTCTCTCTCTCTCGCGCCCGTCCGTCTCTCTCGCGCCCGTCCGTCTCTCTCGCGCCCGTCCGTCTCTCTCGCGCCCGTCCGTCTCTCTCGCGCCCGTCCGTCTCTCTCGCGCCCGTCCGTCTCTCTCGCGCCCGTCCGTCTCTCTCGCGCCCGTCCGTCTCTCTCGCGCCCGTCCGCCTCTCTCTCTCTCTCGCCCGTCCGCCACTCTCTCTCTCTGACGCCCGTCCGCCTCTCTCTCTCTCTCTCGCCCGTCCGCCTCTTTCTCTCTCGCCCTCCGTCTCTCTCTCACGCCCATCTCTCTCGCCCTCCGTCTCTCTCTCTCTCACGCCCATCCCTCTCGCCGGTCCGCCTCTCTCTCTCTCGCCCGTCTGCCTCTCTCTCTCGCCCGTCCGCCTCTCTCTCTCTCGCCCTCCGTCTCTCTCTCTCACGCCCATCTCTCTCGCCGGTCCGCCTCTCTCTCTCACTCGCCCGTCCGCCTCTCTCTCTCTCTCTCGCCCGTCCGCCTCTCTCTCTCTCGCCCGTCCGCCTCTCTCTCTCGCCCGTCCGCCTCTCTCTCTCTCGCCCGTCCGCCTCTTTCTCTCTCTCTCTCGCCCGTCTCTCTCTCTCTCTCTCTCTCGCGCCCTCTGTCTCTCTCTCTCACCCCCATCTCTCTCGCCCTCCGTCTCTCTCTCTCTCACGCCCATCCCTCTCGCCGGTCCGCCTCTCTCTCTCTCTCTCGCCCGTCCGTCTCTCTCTCTCTCACGCCCATCCCTCTCGCCGGTCCGCCTCTCTCTCTCTCTCGCCCGTCCGCATCTCTCTCTCTCTCGCGCCCGTCCCGCCTCTCTCTCTCTCGCCGTCCGCCTCTCTCTCTCCCTCGCCCGTCCGCCTCTCTCTCTCTCGCCCGTCCGCCTCTCTCTCTCTCTCGCCCGTCCGCCTCTCTCTCTCTCGCCCGTCCCGCCTCTCTCTCTCGCCCGTCCGCCTCTCTCTCTCTCTCGCCCGTCCGCCCCCTCTCTCTCGCTCTCGCCCGTCTGCCTCTCTCTCTCGCCCGTCCCGCCTCTCTCTCTCGCCCGTCCGCCTCTCTCTCTCTCGCGCCCGTCCGCCTCTCTCTCTCTCTCGCCCGTCGCCTCTCTCTCTCTCTCGCCCGTCCGCCTCTCTCTCTCGGCCCTCTCTCTCTCTCGCCCGTCTCTCTCTCGCCGTCTCGCTCTCGCCCGTCTCGCTCTCGCCCGTCTCGCTCTCGCCCGTCTCCTGCCCGTCTGTCTCTCTCTCACGCCCATGTCTCTCTCTCTCTCTCACTCCCGTCTCTCTCTCTCTCTCTCTCTCTCTATCACGCCCGTCTGGCTCTCCCTCTCTCACTCTCACACCTCTCTCTCTCTCTCGCCCGTCCGTCTCTCTCGCGCCCGTCCGTCTCTCTCGCGCCCGTCCGTCTCTCTCGCGCCCGTCCGTCTCTCTCGCGCCCGTCCGTCTCTCTCTCTCTCTCGCCCGTCCGCCACTCTCTCTCTCTCACGCCCGTCCGCCTCTCTCTCTCTCTCTCGCCCGTCCGCCTCTCTCTCTCTCTCTCCGCCCGTCCGCCTCTTTCTCTCCCTCTCTCGCCCCGTCTCTCTCTCTCTCTCTCGCCCCGTCCGCCTCTCTCTCTCTCGCCCTCCGTCTCTCTCTCACGCCCATCTCTCTCGCCCTCCGTCTCTCTCTCTCTCACGCCCATCCCTCTCGCCGGTCCGCCTCTCTCTCTCTCGCCCGTCCGCCTCTCTCTCTCTCTCTCGCCCGTCCGCCTCTCTCTCTCTCTCGCCCGTCCGCCGCCTCTCTCTCTCTCTCGCCCGTCCGTCTCTCTCTCTCTCGCCCGTCCCGCCTCTCTCTCTCTCGCCCGTCCGCCTCTCTCTCCCGCCTCTCTCTCTCTCTCTCACGCCCCGTCCACCTCTCTCCCTCTCTCTCTCGCCCGTCCGCCTTTCTCTCTGTCTCCTCGCCCGTCTCTCTCTCTCTCTCACGCCCATCTCTCTCGCCGGTCCGCCTCTCTCTCTCTCTCGCCGGTTCGCCTCTCTCTCTCTCTCTCGCCGGTCCCGCCTCTCTCTCTCTCACGCACGTCCGCCTCTCTCTCTCGCCCGTCCCGCCTCTCTCTCTCGCCCGTCCGCCTCTCTCTCTCTCTCGCCCGTCCGCCTCTTTCTCTCTCTCTCTCGCCCCGTCTCTCTCTCTCTCTCTCTCTCGCCCTCTGTCTCTCTCTCGCCCTCTGTCTCTCTCTCACGCCCATCTCTCTCGCCCTCCATCTCTCTCTCTCTCACGCCCGTCCGCCTCTCTCTCTCTCACGCCGTCTCTCTCTCTCTCTCTCACGCCAGTCTCTCTCTCTCTCTCTCTCACGCCCATCTCTCTCTCTCTCTCTCTCTCACGCCCGTCTCTCGCACTCACGCCCGTCACTCTCTCTCACGCCCGTCACTCTCTCTCACGCCCATCTCTCTCTCACGCCCGTCTCTCTCTCTTTCTCACGCCCGTCTCTCTCTCTCGCCCGTCTCTCTCTCTCACTCTCTCTCACCCGTCTCTCTCTCATGCCTGTCTCTCTCACCCGTCTCGCTCTTTCACGCCCGTCCGTCCCTCTCTCGCTCTCTCGCTCGTCCGCCTCTCTCTCGCCCGTCTGTTTCTCTCTCACGCCCATGTGTCTCTCTCTCTCTCTCACGCCCGTCCTCTCTCTCTCATCCTCTCACGCCCGTCTGTCTCTCTCTCTCTCGCCCACCGGTCCCTCTCGCGCCCGTCCGTCTCTCTCGCGCCCGTCCGTCTCTCTCGCGCCCGTCCGTCTCTCTCGCGCCCGTCCGTCTCTCTCGCGCCCCGTCCGTCTCTCTCTCTCGCCCGTCCGTCTCTCTCTCTCTCTCTCACTCTCGTCTCTCTGTCTCTCTCTCTCACACCCGTCTCTCTCGCCCGTCCGCCTCTCTCTCCCGCCTCTCTCTCTCTCTCTCACGCCCGTCCACCTCTCTCCCTCTCTCTCGCCCGTCCGCCTTTCTCTCTGTCTCTCGCCCGTCTCTCTCTCTCTCTCACGCCCATCTCTCTCGCCGGTCCGCCTCTCTCTCTCTCTCACGCCGGTCCGCCTCTCTCTCTCTCTCTCGCCGGTCCGCCCTCTCTCTCTCTCACGCACGTCCGCCTCTCTCTCTCGCCCGTCCGCCTCTCTCTCTCGCCCGTCCGCCTCTCTCTCTCTCTCGCCCGTCCCGCCTCTTTCTCTCTCTCTCTCGCCGTCTCTCTCTCTCTCTCTCTCTCGCCCTCTGTCTCTCTCTCACGCCCATCTCTCTCGCCCTCCATCTCTCTCTCTCTCACGCCCGTCCGCCTCTCTCTCTCTCTCACGCCGTCTCTCTCTCTCTCTCTCACGCCAGTCTCTCTCTCTCTCTCTCTCACGCCCCATCTCTCTCTCTCTCTCTCTCTCACGCCCGTCTCTCTCACTCACGCCCGTCACTCTCTCTCACGCCCGTCACTCTCTCTCACGCCCATCTCTCTCTCACGCCCGTCTCTCTCTCTTTCTCACGCCCGTCTCTCTCTCTCGCCCGTCTCTCTCTCTCACTCTCTCTCACCCGTCTCTCTCTCATGCCTGTCTCTCTCACCCCGTCTCGCTCTTTCACGCCCGTCCCGTCCCTCTCTCGCTCTCGCTCGTCCGCCTCTCTCTCGCCCGTCTGTTTCTCTCTCACGCCCATGTGTCTCTCTCTCTCTCTCACGCCCGTCCTCCTCTCTCTCATCCTCTCACGCCCGTCTGTCTCTCTCTCTCTCGCCCACCGGTCCCTCTCGCGCCCGTCCGTCTCTCTCGCGCCCGTCCGTCTCTCTCGCGCCCGTCCGTCTCTCTCGCGCCCGTTCCGTCTCTCTCGCGCCCGTCCGTCTCTCTCGCGCCCGTCCGTCTCTCTCTCGCGCCCGTCCCGTCTCTCTCTCCTCGCCCGTCCGTCTCCCGCTCTCGCCCGTCCGTCTCCCTCTCTCTCTCTCACTCTCGTCTCTCTGTCTCTCTCTCTCACACCCGTCTCTCTCGCCCGTCCGTCTCTCTCTCTCTCTCTCTTGCCCGTCAGCCTCTGACTCTCACTCTCACGCCCGTCTCTCTCTCTCTCTCACCAGACACCGTCTCTCTCTCTCTCACGCCCGTCTCTCTCTCTCTCTCTCACGCCCGTCTCTCTCTCTCTCTCTCTACCGCCCGTCTCTCTCTCTCTCTCTCTCACGCCCGTCTCTCTCTCTCTCTCTCTCACGCACGGCTCTTTCACTTCCGTCTCTCTCTCTCTCGCCCGTCCGTCTCTCTCTCGCCCCGTCCGTCTCTCTCTCGCCCGTCCGTCTCTCTCTCGCCCGTCCGTCTCTCTCTCTCTCACTCCCGTCTCTCTCTCGCCCGCCCCGTCTCTCTGTCGCCCGTCCCTCTCTCTCTCGCCCGTCCCTCTCTCTCTCGCCCGTCCGTCTCTCTCTCGCCCGTCCGTCCGTCTCTCTCTCTCTCGACCGTCCCGCCTCTCTCTCGCCCCGTCCACCTCACTCTCACGCCCATCTCTCTCGCCCGTCCGCCTCTCTCTCTCTCTCGCCCGTCCGCCCCTCTCTCTCGCTCTCGCCCGTCCGCCTCTCTCTCTCTCTCGCCCGTCCGCCTCTCTCTCTCTCGCCCGTCCGCCTCTCTCTCTCTCTCGCCCGTCCGCCTCTCTCTCTCTCTCTCGCCCGTCCGCCTCTCTCTCTCGCCCGTCCGTCTCTCTCTCGGCCCCTCTCTCTCTCTCGGCCCTCTCTCGCTCTCGCCCGTCTCTTGCCCGTCTGTCTCTCTCTCACGCCCATGTCTCTCTCTCTCTTTCTCACTCCCCGTCTCTCTCTCTCTCTCTCTATCACGCCCGTCTGCCTCTCCCTCTCTCACTCTCACACCTGTCTCTCTCCTCTCTCACGCCCGTCCGTCTCTCTCGCGCCCGTCCGTCTCTCTCGCGCCCGTCCGTCTCTCTCGCGCCCGTCCGCCTCTCTCGTGCCCGTCCGCCTCTCTCTCTCTCTCGCCCGTCCGCCACTCTCTCTCTCCTCGCCCGTCCGCCTCTCTCTCTCTCTCTCTCGCCCGTCCGCCTCTTTCTCTCTCTCTCTCGCCCGTCTCTCTCTCTCTCTCTCTCTCGCCCTCTGTCTCTCTCTCACGCCCATCTCTCTCGCCCTCCGTCTCTCTCTCTCTCACACCAATCCCTCTCGCCGGTCCGCCTCTCTCTCTCTCTCGCCCCGTCCGCCTCTCTCTCTCTCACGCCGTCTCTCTCTCTCACGCCAGTCTCTCTCTCTCTCTCACGCCCATCTCTCTCTCACTCTCTCACGCCCGTCTCTCTCTCTCACGCCCGTCACTCTCTCTCACGCCCATCTCTCTCTCTCAATGCCCGTCTCTCTCTCTTTCTCACGCCCGTCCTCTCTCTCCCGCCCGTCTCTCTCTCTCACTCTCTCTCACCCGTCTCTCTCTCATGCCCGTCTCTCTCTCGCCCGTCTCGCTCTTTCACCGCCCGTCCGTCTCTCTCTCGCTCTCGCCCCGTCCGCATCTCTCTCGCCCGTCTGTTTCTCTCTCACGCCCATGTGTCTCTCTCTCTCACGCCCGTCCTCTCTCTCTCATCCTCTCACGCCCGTCTGTCTCTCTCTCTCTCTCTCGCCCACCGGTCCCTCTCGCCCCCGTCCGTCCCTCTCGCCCCCGTCCGTCTCTCTCGCGCCCGTCCGTCTCTCTCAGCGCCCGTCCGTCTCTCTCGCGCCCGTCCGTCTCTCTCTCGCGCCCGTCCGTCTCTCTCTCGCGCCCGTCCGTCTCTCTCTCTCGCCCCGTCCGTCTCCCTCTCTCTCTCTCACTCTGTCTCTCTGTCTCTCTCTCTCACGCCCGTCTCTCTCTCTCACACCCGTCTCTCTCGCCCGTCCGTCTCTCTCTCTCTCTCTCTCTCTCTCTCGCCCGTCAGCCCTGTGACTCTCCCTCTCACGCCCGTCTCTCTCTCTCTCACGCACGTCTCTCTCTCTCTCGCGCCCGTCCGTCTCTCTCTCTCGCCCGTCCGTCTCCCTCTCTCTCTCTCACTCTGGTCTCTCTGTCTCTCTCTCTCACGCCCGTCTCTCTCTCTCACACCCCGTCTCTCTCGCCCGTCCCCCGTCTCTCTCTCTCTCTCTCTCTCCTCTCTCGCCCGTCAGGCCTGTGACTCTCCCTCTCACGCCCGTCTCTCTCTCTCTCACGCACGTCTCTCTCTCTCTCGCGCCCGTCCGTCTCTCTCTCTCGCCCGTCCGTCTCCCTCTCTCTCTCTCACTCTGGTCTCTCTGTCTCTCTCTCTCGCGCCCGTCCGTCTCTCTCGCGCCCGTCCGTCTCTCTCGCGCCCGTCCGTCTCTCTCTCTCTCACCCGTCCGCCTCTTTCTCTCTCTCTCTCGCCCGTCCGCCTCTCTCTCTCTCTCTCGCCGGTCCCGCCTCTCTCTCTCACGCCCGTCCGCCCCTCTCTCTCTCACCCGTCCGCCTCTCTCTCTCGCCCGTCCGCCTCTCTCTCTCTCACCCGTCCGCCTCTTTCTCTCTCTCTCTCGCCCGTCTCTCTCTCTCTCTCTCTCTCTCTCTCGCCCTCTGTCTCTCTCTCACGCCCATCTCTCTCTCGCCCTCCGTCTCTCTCTCTCTCACGCCCATCCCTCTCGCCGGTCCGCCTCACTCTCTCTCTCGCCCGTCCGCCTCTCTCTCTCTCTACGCCGTCTCTCTCTCTCACGCCAGTCTCTCTCTCTCTCTCACGCCCATCTCTCTCTCTCTCTCACGCCCGTCTCTCTCTCTCACGCCCGTCACTCTCTCTCTCACGCCCGTCACTCTCTCTCACGCCCATCTCTCTCTCTCATGCCCGTCTCTCTCTCTTTCTCACGCCCGTCTCTCTCTCCCCGCCCGTCTCTCTCTCTCACTCTCTCTCACCCGTCTCTCTCTCATGCCCGTCTCTCTCTCGCCCGTCTCGCTCTTTCACGCCCGTCCGTCTCTCTCTCGCTCTCCGCCCGTCCGCATCTCTCTCGCCCGTCTGTTTCTCTCTCACGCCCATGTGTCTCTCTCTCTCACGCCCGTCCTCTCTCTCTCATCCTCTCACGCCCGTCTGTCTCTCTCTCTCTCTCTCGCCCACCGGTCCCTCTCGCCCCCGTCCGTCCCTCTCGCCCCCGTCCGTCTCTCTCGCGCCCGTCCGTCTCTCTCGCCGCCCGTCCGTCTCTCTCGCGGCCCGTCCGTCTCTCTCGCGCCCATCCGTCTCTCTCTCGTGCCCGTCCGTCTCTCTCTCGCGCCCGTCCGTCTCTCTCTCTCTCTCGCCCGTCCGTCTCCTCTCTCTCTCTCACTCTGGTCTCTCTCTCTCTCTCTCTCTCGCCCGTCAGCCTGTGACTCTCCCTCTCACGCCCGTCTCTCTCTCTCTCACGCACGTCTCTCTCTCTCTCTCTCGCGCCCGTCCGTCTCTCTCTCTCGCCCGTCCGTCTCCCTCTCTCTCTCTCACTCTGGTCTCTCTGTCTCTCTCTCTCACGCCCGTCTCTCTCTCTCACACCCGTCTCTCTCGCCCGTCCGTCTCTCTCTCTCGCTCTCTCTCTCTCGGCCCGTCAGCCTGTGACTCTCCCTCTCACGCCCGTCTCTCTCTCTCACGCACGTCTCTCTCTCTCTCACGCCCGTCTCTCTCTCTCTCTCACGCCCGTCTCTCTCTCTCTCTCACGCCCGTTTCTCTCTCGCCCGTCTCGCTCTCAGCCCCCGTCTCTTGCCCGTCTGTCTCTCTCTCTATCACGCCCGTCTGCCTCTCCCTCTCTCACTCTCACACCTGTCTCTCTCTCTCGCGCCCGTCCGTCTCTCTCGCGCCCGTCCGTCTCTCTCGCGCCCGTCCGTCTCTCTCGCGCCCGTCCCGTCTCTCTCGCGCGCCCGTCCGTCTCTCTCGCGCCCCGTCCCGTCTCTCTCGCGCCCGTCCGCCTCTCTCGCGCCCGTCCGCCTCTCTCTCTCTCTCGCCCGTCCGCCACTCTCTCTCTCACGCCCGTTCCGCCTCTCTCTCTCTCTCTCTCTCTCTCTCTCTCGCCCGTCCCGCCTCTTTCTCTCCCTCTCTCGCCCGTCTCTCTCTCTCTCTCTCTCGTCCTCCCGTCTCTCTCTCACCGCCCATCTCTCTCGCCCTCCGTCTCTCTCTCTCTCACGCCCATCCCTCTCGCCGGTCCGCCTCTCTCTCTCTCGCCCGTCCGCCTCTCTCTCTCGCCCGTCCGCCCTCTCTCTCCCCTCGCCCTCCGTCTCTCTCTCTCTCTCTCACGCCCATCTCTCTCGCCGGTCCGCCTCTCTCTCTCTCTCTCGCCCGTCTGCCTCTCTCTCTCTCGCCGGTCCGCCTCTCTCTCTCTCACGCCCGTCCGCCCCTCTCTCTCTCGCCTGTCCGCCTCTCTCTCTCTCACCCCGCCGCCTCTTTCTCTCTCTCTCTCGCCCGTCTCTCTCTCTCTCTCGCCCTCTGTCTCTCTCTCACGCCCATCTCTCTCGCCCTCCGTCTCTCTCTCTCTCACGCCCATCCCTCTCGCCGGTCCCGCCTCTCTCTCTCTCTCGCCTGTCCGCCTCTCTCTCTCTCACGCCGTCTCTCTCTCTCACGCCAGTCTCTCTCTCTCTCTCTCTCACGCCCATCTCTCTCTCACGCCCGTCTCTCTCTCTCACGCCCGTCACTCTCTCTCACGCCCGTCACTCTCTCTCACGCCCGTCTCTCTCTCTCACTCTCTCTCACCCGTCTCTCTCTCATGCCCGTCTCTCTCTCGCCCCGTCTCGCTCTTTCACGCCCGTCCGTCTCTCTCTCGCTCTCGCCCGTCCGCCTCTCTCTCGCCCGTCTGTTTCTCTCTCACGCCATGCGTCTCTCTCTCTCTCTCTCCCTCACGCCCGTCCTCTCTCTCTCATCCTCTCACGCCCGTCTGTCTCTCTCTCTGTCGCCCCACCGGTCCCTCTCGCCCCCGTCCGTCTCTCTCGCGCCCATCCGTCTCTCTCGTGCCCGTCCGTCTCTCTCGCGCCCATCCGTCTCTCTCGCGCCCATACCCGTCTCTCTCGTGCCCGTCCGTCTCTCTCGCGCCCGTCCGTCTCTCTCTCGCGCCCGTCCGTCTCTCTCTCTCGCCCGTCCGTCTCCCTCTCTCTCTCTCACTCTCGTCTTTCTGTCTCTCTCTCTCACGCGCGTCTCTCTGTCTCTCTCTCTCACGCCCCGTCCCGTCTCTCTCTCTCCTCTCTCGCCCGTCAGCCTCTGACTCTCCCTCTCTCGCCCGTCTCTCTCTCTCTCTCACGCCCGTCTCTCTCTCTCTCTCACGCCCGTCTCTCTCTCTCTCTCACGCCCCGTCTCTCTCTCTCTCTCACGCCCCATCTCTCTCTCTCTCACGCCCGTCCTCTCTCTCTCACGCCCGTCTCTCTCTCTCTCTCACGCCCGTCTCTCTCTCTCTCTCTCACGCCCGTCTCTCTCTCTCTCTCTCACGCCCGTCTCTCTCTCTCTCTCTCACGCCCCGGTCTCTCTCTCTCTCTCTCACGCCCGTCTCTCTCTCTCTCACGCCCGTCTCTCTCTCTCTCTCTCTCACGCCCGTCCTCTCTCTCTCTCTCACGCCCGTCCCTCTCTCCCTCTCACGCACGGCTCTTTCACTCCCGTCTCTCTCTCTCTCTCGCCCGTCCGTCTCTCTCTCGCCCGTCCGTCTCTCTCTCTCTCACTCCCGTCTCACTCTCGCCCGCCCGTCTCTCTCGCCCGTCCCTCTCTCTCTCTCTCTCGCCCGTCCGTCTCCCTCTCTCTCTCACTCTCGTCTCTCTGTCTCTCTCTCTCACGCCCGCCTGTCTCTCTCACACCCGTCTCTCTCGCCCGTCCGTCTCTCTCTCTCTCTCTCTCTCGCCCGTCAGCCTCTGACTCTCCCTCTCACGCCCGTCTCTCTCTCTCTCACGCACGTCTCTCTCTCTCTCTCACGCCCGTCTCTCTCTCTCTCACGCCCGTCTCTCTCTCTCTCTCTCACGCCCATCTCTCTCTCTCTCTCTCACGCCCATCTCTCTCTCTCTCACGCCCGTCTCTCTCTCTCTCCACGCCCGTCTCTCTCTCTCTCTCCCTCTCACGCCCGTCCCCCTCTCCCTCTCACGCACGGCTCTTTCACTCCCGTCTCTCTCTCTCTCGCCCGTCCGTCTCTCTCTCGCCCGTCCCGTCTCTCTCTCGCCCGTCCCGTCTCTCTCTCTCTCCTCACTCCCGTCTCTCTCTCGCCCGCCCATCTCTCTCTCAGCCCGTCCCTCTCTCTCTTGCCCGTCCCTCTCTCTCTCGCCCGTCCGTCTCTCTCTTGCCCGTCCGTGTCTCTCTCTCTCTCGCCCGTCCGCCTCTGACTCCCTCTCTCTCGCCCGTCCACCTCACTCTCACGCCCATCTCTCTCGCCCGTCCGCCTCTCTCTCTCTCGCCCGTCCGCCTCTCTCTCTCTCTCGCCCGTCCGCCTCTCTCTCTCTCTCGCCCGTCCGTCTCTCTCTCGCCCGTCCCTCTCTCTCTCGCCCGTCCCTCTCCCTCTCGCCCGTCCGCCTCTCTCTCTCACTCCCATCCATCTCTCTCTCTCTCACTCCCGTCTCTCTCTCGCCCGCCCGTCACTCTCTCGCCCGTCCGTCTCTCTCGCGCCCGTCCCGTCTCTCTCGCGCCCGTCCGTCTCTCTCGCGCCCCGTCCGTCCCTCTCTCGCGCCCCGTCCGCCTCTCTCGCGCCCGTCCGCCTCTCTCGCGCCCGTCCGCCTCTCTCTCGCCCCGTCCGCCTCTCTCTCTCTCGCCCGTCCGCCCCCTCTCTCTCGCTGTCGCCCGTCCGCCTCTCTCTCTCGCCCGTCCGCCTCTCTCTCTCGCCCGTCCGCCTCTCTCTCTCGCGCGTCCGCCTCTCTCTCTCGCCCGCCCGCCTCTGTCTCTCGCCCGTCCGCCTCTCTCTCTCTCGCGCCCGTCCGCCTCTCTCTCGCCCGTCCCGCCTCTCTCTCTCTCTCTCTCGCCCGTCCGTCTCTCTCTCTCGCCCGTCCGTCTCTCTCTCTCGGCCCTCTCTCTTTCTCGCCCGTCTCTCTCTCGCCCCTTCTCGCTCTCGCCCGTCTCTTGCCCGTCTGTCCTCTCTCTCACGCCCATGTCTCTCTCTCTCACTCCCGTCTCTCTCTGTCTATCACGCCCGTCTGCCTCTCCCTCTCTGACTCTCACACCTGTCCTCTCTCTCTCTCGCCCGTACCGTCTCTCTCTCGCCCCGTCCGTCTCTCTCGCGCCCGTCCCGTCTCTCTCGCGCCCGTCCGTCTCTCTCGCGCCCGTCCGTCTCTCTCGCGCCCTGTCCGTCTCTCTCGCGTCCGTCCGTCTCTCTCGCGCCCGTCCGTCTCTCTCGCGCCCGTCCGTCTCTCTCGCGCCCGTCCGTCTCTCTCGCGCCTGTCCGCCCTCTCTCTCTCTCGCCCGTCCGCCACTCTCTCTCTCTGACGCCCGTCCGCCTCTCTCTCTCTCTCTCGCCCGTCCGCCTCTTTCTCTCCCTCTCTCGCCCGTCTCTCTCTCTCTCTCTCTCTCTCCTCTCGCCCCTCCGCCTGTCTCTCTCTCGCCCTCCGTCTCTCTCTCACGCCCATCTCTCTCGCCCCTCCGTCTCTCTCTCTCTCACGCCCATCCCTCTCGCCGGTCCGCCTCTCTCTCTCTCGCCCTCCGTCTCTCTCTCTCACGCCCATCTCTCTCGCCGGTCCGCCTCTCTCTCTCTCTCCGCCCGTCCACCTCTCTCTCTCTCTCTCGCCGGTCCGCCTCTCTCTCTCTCACGCCCGTCCGCCTCTCTCTCTCTCGCCCGTCCGCCTCTCTCTCTCGCCCGTCCGCCTCTCTCTCTCTCTCGCCCGTCCGCCTCTTTCTCTCTCTCTCTCGCCCGTCTCTCTCTCTCTCTCTCGCCCTCTGTCTCTCTCTCACGCCCATCTCTCTCGCCCTCCGTCTCTCTCTCTCTCCTCGCCGGTCCGCCTCTCTCTCTCTCTCGCCCGTCCGTCTCTCTCTCTCTCACGCCCATCCCTCTCGCCGGTCCGCCTCTCTCTCTCTCGCGCCGTCTCGCATCTCTCTCTCTCTCGCCTGTCCCGCCTCTCTCTCTCTCTCGCCCGTCCGCCTCTCTCTCTCTCTCTCGCCCGTCCGCCTCTCTCTTCGCCCGTCCGCCTCTCTCTCTCTCTCGCCCGTCCGCCTCTCTCTCTCTCTCTCTCGCCCGTCCGCCTCTCTCTCTCTCTCTCACACCCGTCCGCCTCTCTCCCTCTCTCTCGCCCGTCCACCTTTCTCTCGCTCGCCCGTCTCTCTCTCTCTCTCTCTTCGCCCGTCCGCCTCTCTCTCTCTCGCCCTCCGTCTCTCTCTCTCTCTCATGCCCATCCTCTCTCGCCCGGTCCGCCTCTCTCTCTCTCGCGCCCGTCCGCCTCTCTCGCGCCCGTCCGCCTCTCTCGCGCCCGTCCGCCTCTCTCTCGCCCGTCCCGCCTCTCTCTCTCTCGCCCCGTCCGCCCCTCTCTCTCGCTGTCGCCCGTCCGCCTCTCTCTCTCGCCCGTCCGCCTCTCTCTCTCCGCCCGTACGCCTCTCTCTCTCGCGCGTCCGCCTCTCTCTCTCGCCCCGCCCGCCTCTGTCTCTCGCCCGTCCGCCTCTCTCTCTCTCGCGCCCGTCCGCCTCTCTCTCGCCCGTCCGCCTCTCTCTCTCTCTCTCTCGCCCGTCCGTCTCTCTCTCTCGCCCGTCCGTCCTCTCTCTCTCGCCCGTCCATCTCTCTCTCTCGCCCGTCCATCTCTCTCTCGGCCCTCTCTCTTTCTCGCCCGTCTCTCTCTCGCCCTTCTCGCTCTCGCCCGTCTCTTGCCCGTCTGTCTCTCTCTCACGCCCATGTCTCTCTCTCTCACTCCCGTCTCTCTCTGTCTATCACGCCCGTCTGCCTCTCCCTCTCTGACTCTCACACCTGTCTCTCTCTCTCTCGCCCGTCCGTCTCTCTCTCTCGCCCGTCCGTCTCTCTCGCGCCCGTCCGTCTCTCTCGCGCCCCGTCCGTCTCTCTCGCGCCCGTCCGTCTCTCTCGCGCCCGTCCGTCTCTCTCGCGTCCGTCCGTCTCTCTCGCGCCCGTCCCGTCTCTCTCCGCGCCCGTCCGTCTCTCTCGCGCCCGTCCGTCTCTCTCGCGCCTGTCCGCCTCTCTCTCTCTCGCCCGTCCGCCACTCTCTCTCTCTGACGCCCGTCCGCCTCTCTCTCTCTCTCTCTCGCCCGTCCGCCTCTTTCTCTCCCTCTCTCGCCCGTCTCTCTCTCTCTCTCTCTCTCTCTCTCGCCCCTCCGCCTGTCTCTCTCTCGCCCTCCGTCTCTCTCTCACGCCCATCTCTCTCGCCCTCCGTCTCTCTCTCTCTCACGCCCATCCCCTCTCGCCGGTCCGCCTCTCTCTCTCTCGCCCTCCGTCTCTCTCTCTCACGCCCATCTCTCTCGCCGGTCCGCCTCTCTCTCTCTCTCTCGCCCGTCCACCTCTCTCTCTCTCTCTCGCCGGTCCGCCTCTCTCTCTCTCACGCCCGTCCGCCTCTCTCTCTCTCGCCCGTCCGCCTCTCTCTCTCGCCCGTCCGCCTCTCTCTCTCTCGCCCCGTCCGCCTCTTTCTCTCTCTCTCTCGCCCGTCTCTCTCTCTCTCTCTCTCGCCCTCTGTCTCTCTCTCACGCCCATCTCTCTCGCCCTCCGTCTCTCTCTCTCTCTCACTCCCATCCCTCTCGCCGGTCCGCCTCTCTCTCTCTCTCGCCCGTCCGTCTCTCTCTCTCTCACGCCCATCCCTCTCGCCGGTCCGCCTCTCTCTCTCTCGCCCGTCCGCATCTCTCTCTCTCTCGCCTGTCCGCCTCTCTCTCTCTCTCGCCCGTCCGCCTCTCTCTCTCTCTCTCGCCCGTCCCGCCTCTCTCTCGCCCGTCCGCCTCTCTCTCTCTCTCGCCCGTCCGCCTCTCTCTCTCTCTCTCGCCCGTCCGCCTCTCTCTCTCTCTCTCACACCCGTCCGCCTCTCTCCCTCTCTCTCGCCCGTCCACCTTTCTCTCGCTCGCCCGTCTCTCTCTCTCTCTCTCTCGCCCGTCCGCCTCTCTCTCTCTCGCCCTCCGTCTCTCTCTCTCTCTCATGCCCATCTCTCTCGCCGGTCCGCCTCTCTCTCTCTCTCGCCCGTCCGCCTCTCTCTCTCTCTCTCGCCGGTCTGCCTCTCTCTCTCTCACGCCCGTCCGCCTCTCTCTCTCGCCCGTCCGTCTCTCTCTCTCCCGTCCGTCTCTCTCTCTCTCTCGCCCGTCCATATCTCTCTCTCTCGCCCGTCCATATCTCTCTCTCTCGCCCGTCCATCTCTCTCTCTCGCCCGTCCATCTCTCTCTCTTGCCCGTCCATCTCTCTCTCGGCCCTCTCTCTCTCTCGCCCGTCTCGCTCTCGCCCGTCTCTTGCCCGTCTGTCTCTCTCTCACGCCCATGTCTCTCTCTCTCACTCCCGTCTCTCTCTCTCTGTCTATCACGCCCGTCTGCCTCTCCCTCTCTCACTCTCACACCTGTCTCTCTCTCTCGCGCCCGTCCGTCTCTCTCGCGCCCGTCCGTCTCTCTCCGCGCCCGTCCGTCTCTCTCGCGCCCGTCCGTCTCTCTCGCGCCGGTCCGTCTCTCTCGCGCCCGTCCGTCTCTCTCGCGCCCGTCCGTCTCTCTCGCGCCCGTCCGCCTCTCTCGCGCCCGTCCCGCCTCTCTCTCTCTCGCCCGCTCCGCCCACTCTCTCTCTCTGACGCCCGTCCGCCTCTCTCTCTCTCTCTCGCCCGTCCGCCTCTTTCTCTCCCTCTCTCGCCCGTCTCTATCTCTCTCTCTCTCTCTCTCGCCCGTCCGCCTCTCTCTCTCTCGCCCTCCGTCTCTCTCTCACGCCCATCTCTCTCGCCCTCCGTCTCTCTCTCTCTCACGCCCATCCCCTCTTGCCGGTCCGCCTCTCTCTCTCTCGCCCGTCCGCCTCTCTCTCTCGCCCGTACCGCCTCTCTCTCTCTCGCCCTCCGTCTCTCTCTCTCACGCCCATCTCTCTTGCCGGTCCGCCTCTCTCTCTCACTCGCCCGTCCGCCTCTCTCTCTCTCTCTCGCCCCGTCCGCCTCTCTCTCTCTCGCCCGTCCGCCTCTCTCTCTCGCCCGTCCGCCTCTCTCTCTCTCGCCCGTCCGCCTCTTTCTCTCTCTCTCTCGCCCGTCTCTCTCTCTCTCTCTCTCTCTCTCTCTCGCCCTCTGTCTCTCTCTCCACCCCCATCTCTCTCGCCCTCCGTCTCTCTCTCTCTCACGCCCATCCCCTCTCGCCGGTCCGCCTCTCTCTCTCTCTCGCCCGTCCCGTCTCTCTCTCTCTCACGCCCATCCCTCTCGCCGGTCCCGCCTCTCTCTCTCTCGCCCGTCCGCATCTCTCTCTCTCTCTCGCCCGTCCGCCTCTCTCTCTCTCTCGCCCGTCCGCCTCTCTCTCTCTCTCTCGCCCGTCCGCCTCTCTCTCGCCCGTCCCGCCTCTCTCTCTCTCTCTCTCGCCCGTTCCGCCTCTCTCTCCCGCTCTCTCTCTCTCTCTCACACCCGTCCGCCTCTCTCCCTCTCTCTCGCCCCGTCCGCCTTTCTCTCGCTCGCCCGTCTCTCTCTCTCTCTCTCTCTCTCGCCCCGTCCGCCTCTCTCTCTCTCGCCCTCCGTCTCTCTCTCTCTCTCACGCCCATCTCTCTCGCCGGTCCGCCTCTCTCTCTCTCTCGCCGGTCCGCATCTCTCTCTCTCTCCTCGCCGGTCCGCCTCTCTCTCTCTCACGCCCGTCCGCCTCTCTCTCTCGCCCGTCCGCCTCTCTCTCTCGCCCGTCCGCCTCTCTCTCTCTCGCCCGTCCGCCTCTTTCTCTCTCTCTCTCGCCCGTCTCTCTCTCTCTCTCTCTCTCGCCCTCTGTCTCTCTCTCACGCCCATCTCTCCCGCCCTCCGTCTCTCTCTCACGCCCATCCCTCTCGCCGGTCCGCCTCTCTCTCTCTCGCCCGTCCGCCTCTCTCTCTCTCACGCCGTCTCTCTCTCTCTCTCTCACGCCAGTCTCTCTCTCTCTCTCTCACGCCAGTCTCTCTCTCTCTCTCTCTCACGCCCGTCTCTCTCACTCACGCCCGTCACTCTCTCTCACGCCCATCTCTCTCTCTCACGCCCATCTCTCTCTCTCACGCCCGTCTCTCTCTCTTTCTCATGCCCCGCCTCTCTCTCCCCGCCCGTCTCTCTCTCTCACTCTCTCTCACCCGTCTCTCTCTCATGCCCGTCTCTCTCACCCGTCTCGCTCTTTCACGCCCGTCCGTCTCTCTCCTCGCTCTCGCCCGTCCGCCTCTCTCTCGCCCGTCTGTTTCTCTCTCACGCCCAAGTGTCTCTCTTCTCTCTCTCTCTCACGCCCGTCCTCTCTCTCTCATCCTCTCACGCCCGTCTGTCTCTCTCTCTCTCGCCCACCGGTCCCTCTCGCCCCCGTCCGTCTCTCTCGCGCCCCGTCCGTCTCTCTCACGCCCGTCTGTCTCTCTCTCTCTCGCCCACCGGTCCTCTCGCCCCCGTCCGTCTCTCTCCCGCCCGTCCGTCTCTCTCTCGCGCCCGTCCGTCTCTCACTCTCGCCCCGTCCGTCTCCCTCTCTCTCTCTCTCACTCTCGTCTCTCTCTCTCTCTCTCTCACGCCCGTCTCTCTCTCTCACACCCGTCTCTCTCGCCCGTCACCGTCTCTCTCTCTCTCTCTCTCGCCCGTCAGCCTCTGAATCTCCCTCTCACGCCCGTCTCTCTCTCTCTCTCACGCCCGTCTCTCTCTCTCTCTCACGCCCGTCCGTCTCTCTCTCTCTCACTCCCGTCTCTCTCTCACCCGCACGTCTCTCTCGCGCCCGTCCGTCTCTCTCGCGCCCGTCCGTCTCTCTCGCGCCCGTCCGTCTCTCTCGCGCCCGTCCCGCCTCTCTCGCGCCCGTCCGCCTCTCTCTCGCCCGTCCGCCTCTCTCTCTCGCCCCGTCCCGCCTCTCTCTCTCGCCCGTCCGCCTCTCTCTCTCGCCCCGCTCTCTCTCTCTCGCCCGCCCGCCTCTCTCTCTCGCCCCGTCCGCCTCTCTCTCTCTCGCGCCCGTCCGCCTCTCTCTCTCTCTCTCTCGCCCGTCCGTCTCTCTCTCTCGCCCGTCTGTCTCTCTCTCTCGCCCGTCCGTCTCTCTCTCTCGCCCGTCCATCTCTCTCTCTCGGCCCTCTCTCTCTCTCGCCCGTCTCTTGCCCGTCTGTCTCTCTCTCACGCCCATGTCTCTCTCTCTCACTCCCGTCTCTCTCTGTCTATCACGCCCGTCTGCCTCTCCCTCTCTCACTCTCACACCTGTCTCTCTCTCTCTCTCGCCCCGTCCGTCTCTCTCTCACCCGTCCGTCTCTCTCGCGCCCGTCCGTCTCTCTCGCGCCCGTCCGTCTCTCTCGCGCCCGTCCGTCTCTCTCGCGCCCGTCCGTCCTCTCTCGCGCCCGTCCGTCTCTCTCGCGCCTGTCCGCCTCTCTCTCTCTCTCGCCCGTCCGCCACTCTCTCTCTGACGCCCGTCTGCCTCTCTCTCGCCCGTCCGCCTCTTTCTCTCCCTCTCTCGCCCCGTCTCTCTCTCTCTCTCGTCTCTCTCTCTCTCTCTCTCTCGCTCTCTCGCCCGTCCGCCTCTCTCTCTCTCGCCCTCCGTCTCTCTCTCACGCCCATCTCTCTCGCCCTCCGTCTCTCTCTCTCTCACGCCCATCCCTCTCGCCGGTCCACCTCTCTCTCTCTCGCCCATCCGCCTCTCTCTCTCGCCTGTCCGCCTCTCTCTCTCGCCCTCCGTCTCTCTCTCTCACGCCCATCTCTCTCGCCCGTCCGCCTCTCTCTCTCGCCCGTCCGCCTCTCTCTCTCGCCCGTCCGCCTCTCTCTCTCGCCCGCCTCTCTCTCTCGCCCGCCCGCCTCTCTCTCTCACCCATCCGCCTCTCTCTCTCTCGCGCCCGTCCGCCTCTCTCTCTCTCTCTCTCGCCCGTCCGTCTCTCTCTCTCGCCCGTCCGTCTCTCTCTCTCGCCCGTCCGTCTCTCTCTCTCGCCCGTCCGTCTCTCTCTCTCGCCCGTCCATCTCTCTCTCGGCCCCTCTCTCTCTCTCGCCCGTCTCGCTCTCGCCCGTCTCTTGCCCGTCTGTCTCTCTCTCACGCCCATGTCTCTCTCTCTCACTCCCGTCTCTCTCTGTCTATCACGCCCGTCTGCCTCTCCCTCTCTCACTCTCACACCTGTCTCTCTCTCTCTCGCCCGTCCGTCTCTCTCTCACCCGTCCGTCTCTCTCGCGCCCGTCCGTCTCTCTCGCGCCCGTCCGTCTCTCTCGCGCCCGTCCGTCTCTCTCGCGCCCGTCCGTCTCTCTCGCGCCCGTCCGTCTCTCTCGCACCTGTCCGCCTCTCTCTCTCTCTCGCCCGTCCGCCACTCTCTCTCTGACGCCCGTCTGCCTCTCTCTCTCTCTCTCTCGCCCGTCCGCCTCTTTCTCTCCCTCTCTCGCCCGTCTCTCTCTCTCTCTCTCGCTCTCCTCGCCCCGTCCGCCTCTCTCTCTCTCGCCCTCCGTCTCTCTCTCACGCCCATCTCTCTCGCCCTCCGTCTCTCTCTCTCTCACGCCCATCCCTCTCGCCGGTCCACCTCTCTCTCTCTCGCCCGTCCGCCTCTCTCTCTCGCCTGTCCGCCTCTCTCTCTCTCGCCCTCCGTCTCTCTCTCTCACGCCCATCTCTCTCGCCGGTCCGCCTCTCTCTCTCTCTCGCCCGTCCACCTCTCTCTCTCTCTCTCGCCGGTCCGCCTCTCTCTCTCTCACGCCCGTCCGCCTCTCTCTCTCTCGCCCGTCCGCCTCTCTCTCTCGCCCGTCCGCCTCTTTCTCTCTCTCTCTCGCCCGTCTCTCTCTCTCTCTCGCCCTCTGTCTCTCTCTCACGCCCATCTCTCTCGCCCTCCGTCTCTCTCTCTCTCACTCCCATCCCTCTCGCCGGTCCGCCTCTCTCTCTCTCTCGCCCGTCCGTCTCTCTCTCTCTCACGCCCATCCCTCTCGCCGGTCCGCCTCTCTCTCTCTCGCCCGTCCGCATCTCTCTCTCTCTCGCCTGTCCGCCTCTCTCTCTCTCTCGCCCGTCCGCCTCTCTCTCTCTCTCTCGCCCGTCCGCCTCTCTCTCGCCCGTCCGCCTCTCTCTCTCTCGCCCGTCCGCCTCTCTCTCTCTCTCTCGCCCGTCCGCCTCTCTCTCCCGCCTCTCTCTCTCTCTCTCTCACACCCGTCCGCCTCTCTCCCTCTCTCTCGCCCGTCCACCTTTCTCTCGCTCGCCCGTCTCTCTCTCTCTCTCTCTCTCTCTCTCTCGCCCGTCCGCCTCTCTCTCTCTCGCCCTCCGTCTCTCTCTCTCTCTCACGCCCATCTCTCTCGCCGGTCCGCCTCTCTCTCTCTCTCGCCCGTCCGCCTCTCTCTCTCTCGCCGGTCTGCCTCTCTCTCTCTCACGCCCGTCCGCCTCTCTCTCTCGCCCGTCCGCCTCTCTCTCTCGCCCGTCCATCTCTCTCTCTCTCGCCCGTCCACATCTCTCTCTCTCGCCCCGTCCATCTCTCTCTCTCGCCCGTCCATCTCTCTCTCGGCCCTCTCTCTCTCTCGCCCGTCTCTTGCCCGTCTGTCTCTCTCTCACGCCCATGTCTCTCTCTCTCACTCCCGTCTCTCTCTCTCTGTCTATCACGCCCGTCTGCCTCTCCCTCTCTCACTCTCACACCTGTCTCTCTCTCTCGCGCCCGTCCGTCTCTCTCGCGCCCGTCCGTCTCTCTCGCGCCCGTCCGTCTCTCTCGCGCCCGTCCGTCTCTCTCGCGCCCGTCCGCCTCTCTCTCTCTCTCGCCCGTCCGCCACTCTCTCTCTCTGACGCCCGTCCGCCTCTCTCTCTCTCTCTCGCCCGTCCGCCTCTTTCTCTCCCTCTCTCGCCCGTCTCTATCTCTCTCTCTTTCTCTCTCTCACCCGTCCGCCTCTCTCTCTCTCGCCCTCCGTCTCTCTCTCACGCCCGTCCGCCTCTCTCTCTCTCGCCCTCCGTCTCTCTCTCTCACGCCCATCTCTCTCGCCGGTCCGCCTCTCTCTCTCACTCGCCCGTCCGCCTCTCTCTCTCTCTCTCGCCCGTCCGCCTCTCTCTCTCTCGCCCGTCCGCCTCTCTCTCGCCCGTCTGTTTCTCTCTCACGCCCATGCGTCTCTCTCTCTCTCTCTCACGCCCGTCCTCTCTCTCTCATCCTCTCACGCCCGTCTGTCTCTCTCTCTGTCGCCCACCGGTCCCTCTCGCCCCCGTCCGTCTCTCTCGCGCCCATCCGTCTCTCTCGTGCCCGTCCGTCTCTCTCGCGCCCATCCGTCTCTCTCGCGCCCATCCGTCTCTCTCGTGCCCGTCCGTCTCTCTCGCGCCTGTCCGTCTCTCTCTCGCGCCCGTCCGTCTCTCTCTCTCGCCCGTCCGTCTCTCTCTCTCGCCCGTCCGTCTCCCTCTCTCTCTCTCACTCTCGTCTTTCTGTCTCTCTCTCTCACGCGCGTCTCTCTGTCTCTCTCTCTCACGCCCGTCTCTCTCGCCCGTCCGTCTCTCTCTCTCTCTCTCGCCCGTCAGCCTCTGACTCTCCCTCTCTCGCCCGTCTCTCTCTCTCTCTCACGCCCGTCTCTCTCTCTCTCTCACGCCCGTCTCTCTCTCTCTCTCACGCCCGTCTCTCTCTCTCTCTCACGCCCGTCTCTCTCTCTCTCTCTCACGCCCGTCTCTCTCTCTCTCTCTCACGCCCGTCTCTCTCTCTCTCTCACGCCCGTCTCTCTCTCTCTCTCTCACGCCCATCTCTCTCTCTCTCTCACACCCATCTCTCTCTCTCTCACGCCCGTCTCTCTCTCTCTCTCACGCCCGTCTCTCTCTCTCTCTCACGCCCGTCTCTCTCTCTCTCTCTCTCACGCCCGTCTCTCTCTCTCACGCCCGTCCCCCTCTCCCTCTCACGCACGGCTCTTTCACTCCCGTCTCTCTCTCTCTCGCCCGTCCGTCTCTCTCTCGCCCGTCCGTCTCTCTCTCGCCCGTCCGTCTCTCTCTCTCTCACTCCCGTCTCTCTCTCGCCCGCCCATCTCTCTCTCGCCCGTCCCTCTCTCTCTCGCCCGTCCCTCTCTCTCTCGCCCGTCCGTCTCTCTCTCGCCCGTCCGTCTCTCTCTCTCTCTCGCCCGTCCGCCTCTGACTCCCTCTCTCTCGCCCGTCCACCTCACTCTCACGCCCATCTCTCTCGCCCGTCCGCCTCTCTCTCTCTCGCCCGTCCGCCTCTCTCTCTCTCGCCCGTCCGCCTCTCTCTCTCTCTCGCCCGTCCGTCTCTCTCTCTCGCCCGTCCCTCTCTCTCTCGCCCGTCCCTCTCCCTCTCGCCCGTCCGCCTCTCTCTCTCTCACTCCCGTCCGTCTCTCTCTCTCTCACTCCCGTCTCTCTCTCGCCCCGCCCGTCTCTCTCTCGCCCGTCCGTCTCTCTCGCGCCCGTCCGTCTCTCTCGCGCCCGTCCGTCTCTCTCGCGCCCGTCCGTCTCTCTCGCGCCCGTCCGTCTCTCTCGCGCAAGTCCGCCTCTCTCTCGCCCGTCCGCCTCTCTCTCGCCCGTCCGCCTCTCTCTCTCTCGCCCGTCCGCCCCTCTCTCTCGCTGTCGCCCGTCCGCCTCTCTCTCTCGCCCGTCCGCCTCTCTCTCTCGCCCGTCCGCCTCTCTCTCTCGCCCGCCCGCCTCTGTCTCTCGCCCGTCCGCCTCTCTCTCTCTCGCGCCCGTCCGCCTCTCTCTCGCCCGTCCGCCTCTCTCTCTCTCTCTCGCCCGTCCGTCTCTCTCTCTCGCCCGTCCGTCTCTCTCTCTCGCCCGTCCGTCTCTCTCTCTCGCCCGTCCATCTCTCTCTCTCGCCCGTCCATCTCTCTCTCGGCCCTCTCTCTTTCTCGCCCGTCTCTCTCTCGCCCTTCTCGCTCTCGCCCGTCTCTTGCCCGTCTGTCTCTCTCTCACGCCCATGTCTCTCTCTCTCACTCCCGTCTCTCTCTGTCTATCACGCCCGTCTGCCTCTCCCTCTCTGACTCTCACACCTGTCTCTCTCTCTCTCGCCCGTCCGTCTCTCTCTCGCCCGTCCGTCTCTCTCGCGCCCGTCCGTCTCTCTCGCGCCCGTCCGTCTCTCTCGCGCCCGTCCGTCTCTCTCGCGCCCGTCCGTCTCTCTCGCGCCCGTCCGTCTCTCTCGCGCCTGTCCGCCTCTCTCTCTCTCGCCCGTCCGCCACTCTCTCTCTCTGACGCCCGTCCGCCTCTCTCTCTCTCTCTCGCCCGTCCGCCTCTTTCTCTCCCTCTCTCGCCCGTCTCTCTCTCTCTCTCTCTCTCTCTCTCGCCCCTCCGCCTCTCTCTCTCTCGCCCTCCGTCTCTCTCTCACGCCCATCTCTCTCGCCCTCCGTCTCTCTCTCTCTCACGCCCATCCCTCTCGCCGGTCCGCCTCTCTCTCTCTCGCCCTCCGTCTCTCTCTCTCACGCCCATCTCTCTCGCCGGTCCGCCTCTCTCTCTCTCTCGCCCGTCTCTCTCTCTCTCTCTCGCCCGTCCGCCTCTCTCTCTCTCTCTCTCGCCCGTCCGCCTCTCTCTCCCGCCTCTCTCTCTCTCACACCCGTCCGCCTCTCTCCCTCTCGCCCTCCATCTCTCTCTCTCTCTCACGCCCATCTCTCTCGCCGGTCCGCCTCTCTCTCTCTCTCGCCGGTCCGCCTCTCTCTCTCTCACGCCCGTCCGCCTCTCTCTCTCGCCCGTCCGCCTCTCTCTCTCGCCCGTCCGCCTCTCTCTCTCTCGCCCGTCCGCCTCTTTCTCTCTCTCTCTCTCGCCCGTCTCTCTCTCTCTCTCTCTCTCGCCCTCTGTCTCTCTCTCACGCCCATCTCTCCCGCCCTCCGTCTCTCTCTCTCTCACGCCCATCCCTCTCGCCGGTCCGCCTCTCTCTCTCTCGCCCGTCCGCCTCTCTCTCTCTCACGCCGTCTCTCTCTCTCTCTCTCTCACGCCAGTCTCTCTCTCTCTCTCACGCCAGTCTCTCTCTCTCTCTCTCTCACGCCCATCTCTCTCTCTCTCTCACGCCCGTCTCTCTCTCTCTCTCACGCCCGTCTCTCTCACTCACGCCCGTCACTCTCTCTCACGCCCGTCACTCTCTCTCACGCCCATCTCTCTCTCTCACGTCCGTCTCTCTCTCTTTCTCATGCCCGCCTCTCTCTCCCGCCCGTCTCTCTCTCTCACTCTCTCTCACCCGTCTCTCTCTCATGCCCGTCTCTCTCACCCGTCTCGCTCTTTCACGCCCGTCCGTCTCTCTCTCGCTCTCGCCCGTCCGCCTCTCTCTCGCCCGTCTGTTTCTCTCTCACGCCCAAGTGTCTCTCTCTCTCTCTCTCTCACGCCCGTCCTCTC
Source organism: Isurus oxyrinchus (assembly GCA_026770705.1). Classification (NCBI taxonomy): domain Eukaryota; kingdom Metazoa; phylum Chordata; class Chondrichthyes; order Lamniformes; family Lamnidae; genus Isurus; species Isurus oxyrinchus. The sequence goes on from JANJGN010002221.1 coordinate 25,469, forward strand.
TCTCTCATCCTCTCACGCCCGTCTGTCTCTCTCTCTCTCTCGCCCGTCCGCCACTCTCTCTCTGACGCCCGTCTGCCTCTCTCTCTCTCTCTCTCGCCCGTCCGCCTCTTTCTCTCCCTCTCTCGCCCGTCTCTCTCTCTCTCTCTCTCTCTCTCGCCCGTCCGCCTCTCTCTCTCTCGCCCTCCGTCTCTCTCTCACGCCCATCTCTCTCGCCCTCCGTCTCTCTCTCTCTCACGCCCATCCCTCTCGCCGGTCCACCTCTCTCTCTCTCTCGCCTGTCCGCCTCTCTCTCTCTCGCCCTCCGTCTCTCTCTCTCACGCCCATCTCTCTCGCCGGTCCGCCTCTCTCTCTCTCTCGCCCGTCCACCTCTCTCTCTCTCTCTCGCCGGTCCGCCTCTCTCTCTCTCACGCCCGTCCGCCTCTCTCTCTCTCGCCCGTCCGCCTCTTTCTCTCTCTCTCTCGCCCCGTCTCTCTCTCTCTCTCGCCCTCTGTCTCTCTCTCACGCCCATCTCTCTCGCCCTCCGTCTCTCTCTCTCTCACTCCCATCCCTCTCGCCGGTCCGCCTCTCTCTCTCTCTCGCCCTCCGTCTCTCTCTCTCTCACTCCCATCCCTCTCGCCGGTCCGCCTCTCTCTCTCTCTCGCCCGTCCGTCTCTCTCTCTCTCACGCCCATCCCTCTCGCCGGTCCGCCTCTCTCTCTCTCGCCCGTCCGCATCTTTCTCTCTCTCGCCTGTCCGCCTCTCTCTCTCGCCCGTCCGCCTCTCTCTCTCTCTCTCGCCCGTCCGCCTCTCTCTCGCCCGTCCGCCTCTCTCTCTCTCGCCCGTCCGCCTCTCTCTCTCTCTCTCGCCCGTCCGCCTCTCTCTCCCGCCTCTCTCTCTCTCTCTCTCTCACACCCGTCCGCCTCTCACCCTCTCTCTCGCCCGTCCACCTTTCTCTCGCTCGCCCGTCTCTCTCTCTCTCTCTCTCTCTCTCTCGCCCGTCCACCTCTCTCTCTCTCGCCCTCCGTCTCTCTCTCTCTCTCACGCCCATCTCTCTCGCCGGTCCGCCTCTCTCTCTCTCTCGCCCGTCCGCCTCTCTCTCTCTCGCCGGTCTGCCTCTCTCTCTCTCACGCCCGTCCGCCTCTCTCTCTCGCCCGTCCGCCTCTCTCTCTCGCCCGTCCATCTCTCTCTCTCCCGTCCGTCTCTCTCTCTCTCTCGCCCGTCCATATCTCTCTCTCTCGCCCGTCCACATCTCTCTCTCTCGCCCGTCCATCTCTCTCTCTCTCGCCCGTCCATCTCTCTCTCGGCCCTCTCTCTCTCTCGCCCGTCTCTTGCCCGTCTGTCTCTCTCTCACGCCCATGTCTCTCTCTCTCACTCCCGTCTCTCTCTCTCTGTCTATCACGCCCGTCTGCCTCTCCCTCTCTCACTCTCACACCTGTCTCTCTCTCTCGCGCCCGTCCGTCTCTCTCGCGCCCGTCCGTCTCTCTCGCGCCCGTCCGTCTCTCTCGCGCCCGTCTGTCTCTCTCGCGCCCGTCCGTCTCTCTCGCGCCCGTCCGCCTCTCTCTCTCTCTCGCCCGTCCGCCACTCTCTCTGACGCCCGTCCCCCTCTCTCTCTCTCTCTCGCCCGTCCGCCTCTTTCTCTCCCTCTCTCGCCCGTCTCTATCTCTCTCTCTTTCTCTCTCTCACCCGTCCGCCTCTCTCTCTCTCTCGCCCTCCGTCTCTCTCTCACGCCCATCTCTCTCGCCCTCCGTCTCTCTCTCTCTCACGCCCATCCCTCTCGCCGGTCCGCCTCTCTCTCTCTCGCCCGTCCGCCTCTCTCTCTCGCCCGTCCGCCTCTCTCTCTCTCGCCCTCCGTCTCTCTCTCTCACGCCCATCTCTCTCGCCGGTCCGCCTCTCTCTCTCACTCGCCCGTCCGCCTCTCTCTCTCTCTCTCGCCCGTCCGCCTCTCTCTCTCTCGCCCGTCCGCCTCTCTCTCTCTCGCCCGTCCGCCTCTCTCTCTCTCGCCCGTCCGCCTCTTTCTCTCTCTCTCTCGCCCGTCTCTCTCTCTCTCTCTCTCTCTCGCCCTCTGTCTCTCTCTCACCCCCATCTCTCTCGCCCTCCGTCTCTCTCTCTCTCACGCCCATCCCTCTCGCCGGTCCGCCTCTCTCTCTCTCTCGCCCGTCCGTCTCTCTCTCTCTCACGCCCATCCCTCTCGCCGGTCCGCCTCTCTCTCTCTCTCGGCCATCCGCATCTCTCTCTCTCTCGCCCGTCCGCCTCTCTCTCTCTCTCGCCCGTCCGCCTCTCTCTCTCGCCCGTCCGCCTCTCTCTCTCTCATGCCCGTCTCTCTCTCTCGCCCGTCCGCCTCTCTCTCTCTCTCTCGCCCGTCCGCCTCTCTCTCCCGCCTCTCTCTCTCTCACACCCGTCCGCCTCTCTCCCTCTCTCTCGCCCGTCCGCCTCTCTCTCTCTCGCCCTCCGTCTCTCTCTCTCTCTCTCACGCCCATCTCTCTCGCCGGTCCGCCTCTCTCTCTCTCTCGCCCGTCCGCATCTCTCTCTCTCTCTCGCCGGTCCGCCTCTCTCTCTCTCACGCCCGTCCGCCTCTCTCTCTCGCCCGTCCGCCTCTCTCTCTCGCCTGTCCGCCTCTCTCTCTCTCGCCCGTCCGCCTCTTTCTCTCTCTCTCTCGCCCGTCTCTCTCTCTCTCTCTCTCTCTCTCGCCCTCTGTCTCTCTCTCACGCCCATCTCTCCCGCCCTCCGTCTCTCTCTCTCTCACGCCCATCCCTCTCGCCGGTCCGCCTCTCTCTCTCTCGCCCGTCCGCCTCTCTCTCTCACACGCCGTCTCTCTCTCTCTCTCACGCCAGTCTCTCTCTCTCTCTCACGCCAGTCTCTCTCTCTCCCTCTCTCACGCCCATCTCTCTCTCTCTCACGCCCGTCTCTCTCACTCACGCCCGTCACTCTCTCTCACGCCCGTCACTCTCTCTCACGCCCATCTCTCTCTCTCACGCCCGTCTCTCTCTCTCACGCCCGTCTCTCTCTCTTTCTCACGCCCGCCTCTCTCTCCCGCCCGTCTCTCTCTCTCACTCTCTCTCACCCGTCTCTCTCTCATGCCCGTCTCTCTCTTACCCGTCTCGCTCTTTCACGCCCGTCCGTCTCTCTCTCGCTCTCGCCCGTCCGCCTCTCTCTCGCCCGTCTGTTTCTCTCTCACGCCCAAGTGTCTCTCTCTCTCTCTCTCTCACGCCCGTCCTCTCTCTCTCATCCTCTCACGCCCGTCTGTCTCTCTCTCTCTCGCCCACCGGTCCCTCTCGCCCCCGTCCGTCTCTCTCGCGCCCGTCTGTCTCTCTTGCGCCCGTCCGTCTCTCTCCCGCCCGTCCGTCTCTCACTCTCGCCCGTCCGTCTCCCTCTCTCTCTCTCACTCTCGTCTCTCTGTCTCTCTCTCTCACGCCCGTCTCTCTCTCTCTCACACCCGTCTCTCTCTCTCACACCCGTCTCTCTCGCCCGTCCGTCTCTCTCTCTCTCTCGCCCGTCAGCCTCTGACTCTCCCTCTCACGCCCGTCTCTCTCTCTCTCTCACGCACGTCTCTCTCTCTCTCTCACGCCCGTCTCTCTCTCTCTCTCACGCCCGTCTCTCTCTCTCTCTCACGCCCGTCTCTCTCTCTCTCTCACGCCCGTCTCTCTCTCTCTCTCACGCCCGTCCCTCTCTCTCTCTCACGCCCGTCTCTCTCTCTCTCTCACGCCCGTCTCTCTCTCTCTCACGCCCGTCTCTCTCTCTCTCTCTCTCTCAGGCCCGTCTCTCTCTCTCTCTCTCACGCCCGTCCCTCTCTCCCTCTCACGCACGGCTCTTTCACTCCCGTCTCTCTCTCTCTCGCCCGTCCGTCTCTCTCTCGCCCGTCCGTCTCTCTCTCGCCCGTCCGTCTCTCTCTCTCTCTCACTCCCCTCTCTCTCTCGCCCGCCCGTCTCTCTCTCGCCCGTCCCTCTCTCTCTCGCCCGTCCGTCTCTCTCTCGCCCGTCCCTCTCTCTCTCGCCCGTCCCTCTCTCTCTCGCCCGTCCCTCTCTCTCTCGCCCGTCCGTCTCTCTCTCGCCCGTCCGTCTCACTCTCTCTCTCGCCCGTCCGCCTCTCTCTTGCCCGTCCACCTCACTCTCACGCCCATCTCTCTCGCCCGTCTGCCTCTCTCTCTCGCCCGTCCGTCTCTCTCTCGCCCGTCCGTCTCTCTCTCGCCCGTCCGTCTCTCTCTCGCCCGTCCGTCTCTCTCGCCCGTCCGTCTCTCTCTCGCCCGTCCCTCTCTCTCTCACCCGTCTCTCTCTCACACACCCCGTCTCTCTCTCTCACGCCCGTCTCTCTCCCTCACGCCCCACTCTCTCTCTCACGCCCCTCTCTCTCTCTCACGCCCCTCTCTCTCTCACGCCCCTGTCTCTCACGCCCTCTCTCTCTCTCACGCCCGTCTCTCTCTCTCACGCCCGTCTCTCTCTCTCTCAAGCCCGTCTCTCTCTCTCTCACGCCCGTCTCTCTCCTGCCCGTCTGTCTCTCTCACTCTCTCTCACCCGTCTCTCTCTCTCTCATGCCCATCTCTCTCTCGCCCGTCTCGCTCTTTCACGCCCGTCCGTCTCTCTCTCGCTCTCGCCCGTCCGCCTCTCTCTCGCCCGTCTGTTTCTCTCTCACGCCCATGTGTCACTCTCTCTCTCTGACGCCCGTCCTCTCTCTCTCATCCTCTCACGCCCGTCTGTCTATCTCTCTCTCGCCCACCGGTCCCTCTTGCGCCCGTCCGACTCTCTCGCGCCCGTCCGTCTCTCTCGCGCCCGTCCGTCTCTCTCGCGCCCGTCCGTCTCTCTCGCGCCCGTCCGTCTCCCTCTCGTCTCTCTGTCTCTCTCTCTCACGCCCGTCTCTCTCTCTCACACCCGTCTCTCTCGCCCGTCCGTCTCTCTCTCTCTCTCTCTCGCTCGTCCGTCTCTCTCTCTCTCTCTCTCTCTCGCCCGTCAGCCTCTGACTCTCCCTCTCACGCCCGTCTCTCTCTCTTTCACGCCCGTCTCCCTCTCTCACGCCCATCTCTCTCTCTCTCTCTCACGCCCGTCTCTCTCTCTCTCTCTCACGCCCGTCTCTCTCTCTCTCTCACGCCCGTCTCTCTCTCTCTCTCACGCCCGTCTCTCTCTCTCTCTCACGCCCGTCTCTCTCTTTCTCTCTCACGCCCGTCTCTCTCTCTCTCTCTCACGCCCGTCTCCCTCTCTCTCTCTCTCTCACGCCCGTCTCCCTCTCTCTCTCTCTCACGCCCGTCCCTCTCTCCCTCTCACGCACGGCTCTTTCACTCCCGTCTCTCTCTCTCTCGCCCGTCCGTCTCTCTCTCTCACTCCCGTCTCTCTCTCGCCCGCCCGTCTCTCTCTCGCCCGCCCGTCTCTCTCTCGCCCGCCCGTCTCTCTCTCGCCCGCCCGTCTCTCTCTCTCTCTCTCGCCCGTCCGCCCCTCTCTCTCTCTCTCGCCCGTCCACCTCTCTCTCTCTCTCGCCCGTCCGCCTCTCTCTCTCGCCCGTCCGCCTCTCTCTCTCGCCCGTCCGCCTCTCTCTCTCTCATGCCCGTCTCTCTCTCTCTCTCTCGCCCGTCCGCCTCTCTCTCTCTCTCTCGCCCGTCCGCCTCTCTCTCCCGCCTCTCTCTCTCTCACACCCGTCCGCCTCTCTCCCTCTCTCTCGCCCGTCCGCCTTTCTCTCGCTCGCCCGTCTCTCTCTCTCTCTCTCTCTCTCTCGCCCGTCCGCCTCTCTCTCTCTCGCCCTCCGTCTCTCTCTCTCTCTCACGCCCATCTCTCTCGCCGGTCCGCCTCTCTCTCTCTCTCGCCCGTCCGCATCTCTCTCTCTCTCTCGCCGGTCCGCCTCTCTCTCTCGCCCGTCCGCCTCTCTCTCTCGCCTGTCCGCCTCTCTCTCTCTCGCCCGTCCGCCTCTTTCTCTCTCTCTCTCGCCCGTCCGCCTCTTTCTCTCTCTCTCTCGCCCGTCTCTCTCTCTCTCTCTCTCTCTCTCTCTCTCTCTCGCCCTCTGTCTCTCTCTCACGCCCATCTCTCCCGCCCTCCGTCTCTCTCTCTCTCACGCCCATCCCTCTCGCCGGTCCGCCTCTCTCTCTCTCGCCCGTCCGCCTCTCTCTCTCACACGCCGTCTCTCTCTCTCTCTCACGCCAGTCTCTCTCTCTCTCTCACGCCAGTCTCTCTCTCTCCCTCTCTCACGCCCATCTCTCTCTCTCTCTCACGCCCGTCTCTCTCACTCACGCCCGTCACTCTCTCTCACGCCCGTCACTCTCTCTCACGCCCATCTCTCTCTCTCACGCCCGTCTCTCTCTCTCACGCCCGTCTCTCTCTCTTTCTCACGCCCGCCTCTCTCTCCCGCCCGTCTCTCTCTCTCACTCTCTCTCACCCGTCTCTCTCTCATGCCCGTCTCTCTCTTACCCGTCTCGCTCTTTCACGCCCGTCCGTCTCTCTCTCGCTCTCGCCCGTCCGCCTCTCTCTCGCCCGTCTGTTTCTCTCTCACGCCCAAGTGTCTCTCTCTCTCTCTCTCTCACGCCCGTCCTCTCTCTCTCATCCTCTCACGCCCGTCTGTCTCTCTCTCTCTCGCCCACCGGTCCCTCTCGCCCCCGTCCGTCTCTCTCGCGCCCGTCTGTCTCTCTTGCGCCCGTCCGTCTCTCTCCCGCCCGTCCGTCTCTCACTCTCGCCCGTCCGTCTCCCTCTCTCTCTCTCGTCTCTCTGTCTCTCTCTCTCACGCCCGTCTCTCTCTCTCACACCCGTCTCTCTCTCTCACACCCGTCTCTCTCTCTCACACCCGTCTCTCTCGCCCGTCCGTCTCTCTCTCTCTCTCGCCCGTCAGCCTCTGACTCTCCCTCTCACGCCCGTCTCTCTCTCTCTCTCACGCACGTCTCTCTCTCTCTCTCACGCCCGTCTCTCTCTCTCTCTCACGCCCGTCTCTCTCTCTCTCTCACGCCCGTCCCTCTCTCTCTCTCACGCCCGTCCCTCTCTCTCTCTCACGCCCGTCTCTCTCTCTCTCTCACGCCCGTCTCTCTCTCTCTCACGCCCGTCTCTCTCTCTCTCTCTCTCTCAGGCCCGTCTCTCTCTCTCTCTCTCACGCCCGTCCCTCTCTCCCTCTCACGCACGGCTCTTTCACTCCCGTCTCTCTCTCTCTCGCCCGTCCGTCTCTCTCTCGCCCGTCCGTCTCTCTCTCGCCCGTCCGTCTCTCTCTCTCTCACTCCCCTCTCTCTCTCGCCCGCCCGTCTCTCTCTCGCCCGTCCCTCTCTCTCTCGCCCGTCCCTCTCTCTCTCGCCCGTCCCTCTCTCTCTCGCCCGTCCCTCTCTCTCTCGCCCGTCCCTCTCTCTCTCGCCCGTCCGTCTCTCTCTCGCCCGTCCGTCTCACTCTCTCTCTCGCCCGTCCGCCTCTCTCTTGCCCGTCCACCTCACTCTCACGCCCATCTCTCTCGCCCGTCTGCCTCTCTCTCTCGCCCGTCCGTCTCTCTCTCGCCCGTCCGTCTCTCTCTCGCCCGTCCGTCTCTCTCTCGCCCGTCCGTCTCTCTCGCCCGTCCGTCTCTCTCTCGCCCGTCCCTCTCTCACACACCCGTCTCTCTCTCTCACGCCCGTCTCTCTCCCTCACGCCCCACTCTCTCTCTCACGCCCCTCTCTCTCTCACACGCCCCTCTCTCTCTCACGCCCCTGTCTCTCACGCCCTCTCTCTCTCTCACGCCCGTCTCTCTCTCTCACGCCCGTCTCTCTCTCTCTCAAGCCCGTCTCTCTCTCTCTCACGCCCGTCTCTCTCCTGCCCGTCTGTCTCTCTCACTCTCTCTCACCCGTCTCTCTCTCTCTCATGCCCGTCTCTCTCTCGCCCGTCTCGCTCTTTCACGCCCGTCCGTCTCTCTCTCGCTCTCGCCCGTCCGCCTCTCTCTCGCCCGTCTGTTTCTCTCTCACGCCCATGTGTCACTCTCTCTCTCTGACGCCCGTCCTCTCTCTCTCATCCTCTCACGCCCGTCTGTCTATCTCTCTCTCGCCCACCGGTCCCTCTTGCGCCCGTCCGACTCTCTCGCGCCCGTCCGTCTCTCTCGCGCCCGTCCGTCTCTCTCGCGCCCGTCCGTCTCTCTCGCGCCCGTCCGTCTCTCTCGCGCCCGTCCGTCTCCCTCTCGTCTCTCTGTCTCTCTCTCTCACGCCCGTCTCTCTCTCTCACACCCGTCTCTCTCGCCCGTCCGTCTCTCTCTCTCTCTCTCTCGCTCGTCCGTCTCTCTCTCTCTCTCTCTCTCTCGCCCGTCAGCCTCTGACTCTCCCTCTCACGCCCGTCTCTCTCTCTTTCACGCCCATCTCCCTCTCTCACGCCCATCTCTCTCTCTCTCTCACGCCCGTCTCTCTCTCTCTCTCACGCCCGTCTCTCTCTCTCTCTCACGCCCGTCTCTCTCTCTCTCTCACGCCCGTCTCTCTCTCTCTCTCATGCCCGTCTCTCTCTCTCTCTCTCACGCCCGTCTCTCTCTCTCTCTCTCACGCCCGTCTCTCTCTCTCTCTCTCACGCCCGTCTCCCTCTCTCTCTCTCTCTCACGCCCGTCTCCCTCTCTCTCTCTCTCACGCCCGTCCCTCTCTCCCTCTCACGCACGGCTCTTTCACTCCCGTCTCTCTCTCTCTCGCCCGTCCGTCTCTCTCTCTCACTCCCGTCTCTCTCTCGCCCGCCCGTCTCTCTCTCGCCCGCCCGTCTCTCTCTCGCCCGCCCGTCTCTCTCTCGCCCGCCCGTCTCTCTCTCTCTCTCTCGCCCGTCCGCCCCTCTCTCTCTCTCGCCCGTCCGCCTCTCTCTCTCTCTCGCCCGTCCGCCTCTCTCTCTCTCTCGCCCGTCCGCCTCTCTCTCTCTCGCCCGTCCGCCTCTCTCTCTCTCGCCCGTCCGCCTCTCTCTCTCTCTCGCCCGTCCGCCTCTCTCTCTCTCTCGCCCGTCCAACTCTCTCTCCCTCTCGCCCGTCCGCCTCTCTCTCCCTCTCGCCCGTCCGCCTCTCTCTCTCCCTCGTCCGTCCGCCACTCTCTCGCTCTCGCCCGTCCGCCTCTCTCTCTCTCGCCCGTCCGCCTATCTCTCTCTCTCGCCCGTCCGCCTCTCTCTCTCTCTCTCGCCCGTCCGCCTCTCTCTCTCTCGCCCGTCCGCCTCTCTCTCTCTCTCGCCCGTCCTCCTCTCTCTCTCTCTCGCCAGTCCGCCTCTCTCTCTCTCTCGCCCGTCCGCCTCTCTCTCTCTCTCTCTCGCCCGTCCGCCTCTCTCTGTCTCTCTCTCGCCCGTCCGCCTCTCTCTCTCTCGCCCGTCCGCTTCTCTCTCCCGCCTCTCTCTCTCTCTCACCCGTCCGCCTCTCTCTCTCTCTCACCCGTCCGCCTCTCTCTCTCTCTCGCCCGTCCGCCTCTCTCTCTCCCTCGCCCGTCCGCCTCTCTCTCTCTCTCGCCCGTCCGCCTCTCTCTCTCTCGCCCGTCCGCCTATCTCTCTCTCTCGCCCGTCCGCCTCTCTCTCTCTCTCTCTCGCCCGTCCGCCTCTCTCTCTCTCTCGCCCGTCCTCCTCTCTCTCTCTCTCTCGCCAGTCCGCCTCTCTCTCTCTCTCTCGCCCGTCCGCCTCTCTCTCTCTCTCGCCCGTCCGCCTCTCTCTGTCTCTCTCTCGCCCGTCCGCCTCTCTCTCTCTCGCCCGTCCGCCTCTCTCTCCCGCCTCTCTCTCTCTCATGCCCGTCCGCCTCTCTCTCTCTCTCGCCCGTCCGCCTCTTTCTCTCTCTCTCGCCCGTCTCTCTCTCTCTCTCTTTCTCTCGCCCGTCCGCCTCTCTCTCTCTCACGCCCATCTCTCTCGCCAGTCCGCCTCTCTCTCTCTCGCCCGTCCGCCTCTCTCTCTCACCGGTCCGCCTCTCTCTCTCTCTCTCCCTCACGCCCGTCCGCATCTCTCTCTCTCTCTCGCCCGTCCGCCTCTTTCTCTCTCTCGCCTGTCTCTCTCTCTCTCTCTCGCCCGTCCGCTTCTCTCTCTCTCGCCCATCTCTCTCGCCCTCCGTCTCTCTCTCTCTCACGCCCATCTCTCTCGCCGGTCCGCCTCTCTCTCTCTCGCCCGTCTGCCTCTCTCTCGCTCTCACCTGTCCGCCTCTCTTTCTCTCTCTCTCTCTCTCACGCCCGTCCGCCTCTCTCTCTCTCTCGCCCGTCCGTCTCTTTCTTTCTCTCTCGCCCGTCCGTCTCTTTCTTTCTCTCTCGCCCGTCTCTCATGCCCGATTCTCTCTCTCACGCCCGATTCTCTCTCCCTCATGCCCGATTCTCTCTCTCTCACGCCCGATTCTCTCTCTCTCTCGCCCGTGTCTCTCTCCCTCTCGCCCGTGTCTCTCTCCCTCTCGCCCGTTTGTCTCTCTCTCTCGCCCGTTTGTCTCTCTCTCTCGCCCGTTTGTCTCTCTCTCGGTCGCCCGTCCGTCTCTCTCTCTCTCGCCCGTCCGTCGCTCTCTCTCGCCCGTCCGTCTCTCTCTCTCTCGCCCGTCCGTGCGTCTCTCTCTCTCTCGCCCGTCCGTGCGTCTCTCTCTCTCGCCCGTCCGTGCGTCTCTCTCTCTCTCGCCCGTCCGTGCGTCTCTCTCTCTCTCGCCCTTCCGTCTCTCTCTCTCTTGCCCGTCCGTCTCTCTCTCTCGCCCGTCCGTGCGTCTCTCTCTCTCGCCCGTCCGTGCGTCTCTCTCTCTCTCGCCCGTCCGTGCGTCTCTCTCTCTCTCGCCCGTCCGTCCGTCTCTCTCTCTCGCCCGTCCGTCTCTCTCTCTCTCGCCCGTCCGTCTCTCTCTCTCTCTCGCCCGTCCGTCTCTCTCTCTCGCCCGTCCGTCTCTCTCTCTCTCACTCGCCCGTCCGTGCGTCTCTCTCTCTCTCGCCCGTCCGTGCGTCTCTCTCTCTCTCGCCCGTCCGTCTCTCTCTCTCTCTCGCCCGCCCGTCTCTCTCTCTCTCTCGCCCGTCCGTTTCTCTCTCTCTCTCGCCCGTCCGTCTCTCTCTCTCTCGCCCGTCCATCTCTCTGTCTCTCGCCCGTCCATCTCTCCCTCTCTCTCTCGCCCGTCCGTCCGTCTCTCTCTCTCTCTCTCTCTCTCTCTCTCTCTCTCGCCCGTCCGTCTCTCTCTCTCTCGCCCGCCTGTCCGTTTCTCTCTCTCTCTCTCGGCCGTCCGTCCTGTTCTCTCTCTCGCCCGTCCGTCTTCGCTCGCCCGTCCGTCTCTCGCTCGCCCGTCCGTCTCTCGCTCGCCCGTCCGTCTCTCGCTCGCCCGTCCGTCTCTCTCTCTCACCCGTCCGTCTCTCTCTCTCTCGCCCGTCCGTCTCTCTCTCTCTCGCCCGTCCGCCTCTCTCTCTCTCGCCCGTCCGCCTCTCTCTCTCGCCCGTCCGCCTCTCTCTCTCTCGCCCGTCCGCCTCTCTCTCTCTCGCCCCGTCCGCCTCTCTCTCTCACGCCCGTCCGCCTCTCGCTCCCTCGCCCGTCCGCCTCTCGCTCTCTCGCCCGTCCGCCTCTCTCTCTCGCACCCGTCCGCCTCTCTCTCTCTCGCCCGTCCGCCTCTCTCTCTCTCGCCCGTCCGCCTCTATCTCTCTCGCCCGTCCGCCTCTCTCTCTCTCGCCCGGCCGTCTCTGACTCTCTCTCTCGCCCGTCCGTCTCTCTCTCTCTCACCCGTCCGTCTCTCTCTCTCTCTCGCCCTTCCGTGCGTCTCTCTCTCTCTCGCCCGTCCGTGCGTCTCTCTCTCTCTCGCCCGTCCGTGCGTCTCTCTCTCTCTCGCCCGTCCGCCTCTCTCTCTCTCTCGCCCGTCCGTCTCTCACTCTCTCGCCCGTCCGTCAGTCTCTCTCTCTCTCTCGCCCGTCCGTCCGACTATCTCTCTCGCCCGTCCTCTCTCTCTCTCTCGCCCGTCCGTCTCTCTCTCTCGCCCGTCCGTCTCTCTCTCTCTCGCCCGTCCGTCTCTCTCTCTCTCGCCCGTCCGTCTCTCTCTCTCTCGCCCGTCCGCCTCTCTCTCTCTCGCCCGTCCGCCTCTCTCTCTCGCCCGTCCGCCTCTCTCTCTCTCGCCCGTCCGCCTCTCTCTCTCTCGCCCGTCCGCCCCTCTCTCTCTCTCGCCCGTCCGTCAGTCTCTCTCTCTCTCTCGCCCGTCCGTCCGACTATCTCTCTCGCCCGTCCTCTCTCTCTCTCTCGCCCATCCGTCTCTCTCTCTCTCTCTCGCCCGTCCGTCCGTCCTGCTCTCTCTTTCTCGCCCGTCCGTCTCTCTCTCTCTCTCGCCCATCCGTCTGTCTCTCTCTCACCCGTCCATCTCTCTCTCCCTCTCGCCCGTGTCTCTCTCCCTCTCGCCCGTTTGTCTCTCTCTCTCGCCCGTTTGTCTCTCTCTCTCGCCCGTTTGTCTCTCTCTCGGTCGCCCGTCCGTCTCTCTCTCTCTCGCCCGTCCGTCGCTCTCTCTCACCCGTCCGTCTCTCTCTCTCTCGCCCGTCCGTGCGTCTCTCTCTCTCTCGCCCGTCCGTGCGTCTCTCTCTCTCTCGCCCGTCCGTGCGTCTCTCTCTCTCTCGCCCGTCCGTGCGTCTCTCTCTCTCTCGCCCGTCCGTGCGTCTCTCTCTCTCTCGCCCGTCCGTGCGTCTCTCTCTCTCTCTCGCCCGTCCGTCTCTCTCTCTCTCGCCCGTCCGTCTCTCTCTCTCGCCCGTCCGTCTCTCTCTCTCTCTCTCGCCCGTCCGTCCGTCTCTCTCTCTCTCTCTCTCTCTCTCGCCCGTCCGTCTCTCTCTCTCTCGCCCGCCTGTCCGTTTCTCTCTCTCTCTCTCGGCCGTCCGTCCTGCTCTCTCTCTCGCCCGTCCGTCTTCGCTCGCCCGTCCGTCTCTCGCTCGCCCGTCCGTCTCTCGCTCGCCCGTCCGTCTCTCTCTCTCTCGCCCGTCCGTCTCTCTCTCTCTCTCGCCCGTCCGCCTCTCTCTCTCTCGCCCGTCCGCCTCTCTCTCTCTCGCCTGTCCGCCTCTCTCTCTCGCCCGTCCGCCTCTCTCTCTCGCCCGTCCGCCTCTCTCTCTCTCGCCCGTCCGCCTCTCTCTCTCTCGCCTGTCCGCCTCTCTCTCTCGCCCGTCCGCCTCTCTCTCTCTCGCCCGTCCGCCTCTCTCTCTCTCGCCCGTCCGCCTCTCTCTCTTACGCCCGTCCGCCTCTCTCTCTCTCGCCCGTCCGCCTCTCGCTCTCTCGCCCGTCCGCCTCTCTCTCTCGCGCCCGTCCGCCTCTCTCTCTCTCGCCCGTCCGCCTCTCTCTCTCTCGCCCGCCTGTCCGTTTCTCTCTCTCTCTCTCGGCCGCCCGTCCGTTTCTCTCTCTCTCTCTCGGCCGTCCGTCCTGCTCTCTCTCTCTCGCCCGTCCGTCTCTCACTCTCTCGCCCGTCCGTCAGTCTCTCTCTCTCTCTCGCCCGTCCGTCCGACTATCTCTCTCGCCCGTCCTCTCTCTCTCTCTCGCCCGTCCGTCTCTCTCTCTCTCGCCCGTCCGTCTCTCTCTCTCTCGCCCGTCCGTCTCTCTCTCTCGCCCGTCCGTCTCTCTCTCTCTCGCCCGTCCGTCTCTCTCTCTCTCGCCCGTCCGCCTCTCTCTCTCTCGCCCGTCCGCCTCTCTCTCTCTCGCCCGTCCGACTCTCTCTCTCTCGCCCGTCCGCCTCTCTCTCTCGCCCGTCCGCCTCTCTCTCTCTCGCGCGTCCGCCTCTCTCTCTCTCGCCCGTCCGCCCGTCTCTCTCTCTCTCTCGCCCGTCCGTCAGTCTCTCTCTCTCTCTCGCCCGTCCGTCCGACTATCTCTCTCGCCCGTCCTCTCTCTCTCTGTCGCCCATCCGTCTCTCTCTCTCTCTCTCTCGCCCGACCGTCCGTCCTGCTCTCTCTTTCTCGCCCGTCCGTCTCTCTCTCTCTCTCGCCCATCCGTCTGTCTCTCTCTCACCCGTCCATCTCTCTCTCTCTCTCGCCCGCCTCTCTCTCTCTCGCCCGCCTCTCTCTCTCTCGCCCGCCTCTCTCTCTCTCGCCCGCCTCTCTCTCTCTCGCCCGCCTCTCTCTCTCTCGCCCCTCTCTCTCTCGCCCGCCTCTCTCTCTCTCGCCCGCCTCTCTCTCTCTCGCCCGCCTCTCTCTCTCTCGCCCGCCTCTCTCTCTCTCACCCGCCTTTCCCTCTCTCGCCCGCCTCTCCCTCTCTCGCCCGTCTCTCTCACTTTCGCCCGTCTCTCTCTCTCACTCCCGTCTATCTCTCAGGTATGTCTCTCTCTCACGCCCGATTCTCTCTCTCTCTCGCCCGTGTCTCTCTCTCTCTCTCGCCCGTCCATCTCTCTCTCTCTCGCCTGTCCGCCTCTCTCTCTCTCGCCCGTCCGTCCGTCTCTCTCTCTCGCCCGTCCTCAGTCTCTCTCTCTCTCGCCCGTCTGTCTCTCTCCCTCACGCCCGTCCGTCTCTCTCTCTCTCTCGCCCGTCCGTCTCTCTCCCTCTCGCCCGTCCGTCTCTCTCTCTCGCCCGTCCGTCTCTCTCTCTCGCCCGTCCGTCTCTCTCTCTCTTGCCCGTCCGCCTCTCTCTCTCTCGCCTGCCTCTCCCTCTCTCGCCCGTCTCTCTCCCTATCTCACCCGTCTCTCTCACTTTCGCCCGTCTCTCTCACTTTCGCCCGTCTCTCTCTCTCACTCCCGTCTCTCTCTCAGGTATGTCTCTCTCTCACGCCCGATTCTCTCTCTCTCACGCCCGATTCTCTCTCTCTCACGCCCGTCCATCTCTCTCTCTCGCCCGTCCGTCTCTCTCTCTCTCGCCCGTCCGCCTCTCTCTCTCTCGCCTGCCTCTCCCTCTCTCGCCCGTCTCTCTCCCTATCTCGCCCGTCTCTCTCACTTTCGCCCGTCTCTCTCACTTTCGCCCGTCTCTCTCTCTCACTCCCGTCTCTCTCTCAGGTATGTCTCTCTCTCACGCCCGATTCTCTCTCTCTCACGCCCGATTCTCTCTCTCTCTCGCCCGTGTCGCTCTCTCTCTCTCGCCCATCCGTCTCTCCCTCTCTCGCCCGTCCGTCCGTCTCTCTCTCTGTCTCTCGCCCGTCCGTCCGTCCGTCTCTCTCTCTCTCTCTCGCCCGTCCGTCCGTCCGTCTCTCTCTCTCTCTCTCTCTCTCTCACCCGTCCGTCCGTCTCTCTCTCTCTCTCGCCCGCCCGTCCGTCCGTCTCTCTCTCTCTCTCTCTCGGCCGTCCGTCCTGCTCTCTCTCTCTCGCCCATCCGTCTCTCTCTCTCGCCCGTCCATCTCTCTCTCTCTCTCTCGCGCCTCTCCGTCTCTCTCTCTCTCTCTCTCGCGCCCGTCCGTCTCTCTCTCGCCCGCCTCTCTCTCTCTCGCCCGCCTCTCTCTCTCTCGCCCGCCCTCTCTCTCTCTCGCCCGCCTCTCTCTCTCTCGCCCGCCTCTCTCTCTCTCGCCCGCCTCTCTCTCTCTCTCTCGCCCTTCCGTGCGTCTCTCTCTCTCTCGCCCGTCTGTGCGTCTCTCTCTCTCTCGCCCGTCCGTGCGTCTCTCTCTCTCTCGCCCGTCCGCCTCTCTCTCTCTCTCGCCCGTCCGTCTCTCACTCTCTCGCCCGTCCGTCAGTCTCTCTCTCTCTCTCGCCCGCCCGTCCTCTCTCTCTCTCTCGCCCGTCCTCTCTCTCTCTCTCGCCCGTCCGTCTCTCTCTCTCGCCCGTCCGTCTCTCTCTCTCTCGCCCGTCCGTCTCTCTCTCTCTCGCCCGTCCGTCTCTCTCTCTCTCGCCCGTCCGTCTCTCTCTCTCTCGCCCGTCCGCCTCTCTCTCTCGCCCGTCCGCCTCTCTCTCTCTCGCCCGTCCGCCTCTCTCTCTCTCGCCCGTCCGCCCCTCTCTCTCTCTCTCTCTCGCCCGTCCGTCCGACTATCTCTCTCGCCCGTCCGCCTCTCTCTCTCGCCCGTCCGCCTCTCTCTCTCTCGCCCGTCCGCCTCTCTCTCTCTCGCCCGTCCGCCCCTCTCTCTCTCTCGCCCGTCCGTCAGTCTCTCTCTCTCTCTCGCCCGTCCGTCCGACTATCTCTCTCGCCCGTCCTCTCTCTCTCTCTCGCCCATCCGTCTCTCTCTCTCTCTCTCGCCCGTCCGTCCGTCCTGCTCTCTCTTTCTCGCCCGTCCGTCTCTCTCTCTCTCTCGCCCATCCGTCTGTCTCTCTCTCACCCGTCCATCTCTCTCTCCCTCTCGCCCGTGTCTCTCTCCCTCTCGCCCGTTTGTCTCTCTCTCTCGCCCGTTTGTCTCTCTCTCTCGCCCGTTTGTCTCTCTCTCGGTCGCCCGTCCGTCTCTCTCTCTCTCGCCCGTCCGTCGCTCTCTCTCACCCGTCCGTCTCTCTCTCTCTCGCCCGTCCGTGCGTCTCTCTCTCTCTCGCCCGTCCGTGCGTCTCTCTCTCTCGCCCGTCCGTGCGTCTCTCTCTCTCGCCCGTCCGTGCGTCTCTCTCTCTCTCGCCCGTCCGTGCGTCTCTCTCTCTCTCGCCCGTCCGTGCGTCTCTCTCTCTCTCGCCCGTCCGTTTCTCTCTCTCTCTCGCCCGTCCGTCTCTCTCTCTCGCCCGTCCGTCTCTCTCTCTCTCGCCCGTCCGTCTCTCTGTCTCTCGCCCGTCCATCTCTCCCTCTCTCTCTCGCCCGTCCGTCCGTCTCTCTCTCTCTCTCTCTCTCTCTCGCCCGTCCGTCTCTCTCTCTCTCGCCCGCCTGTCCGTTTCTCTCTCTCTCTCTCGGCCGTCCGTCCTGCTCTCTCTCTCGCCCGTCGGTCTTCGCCCGTCCGTCTCTCGCTCGCCCGTCCGTCTCTCGCTCGCCCCGTCCGTCTCTCGCTCGCCCGTCCGTCTCTCTCTCTCACCCCGTCCGTCTCTCTCTCTCTCGCCCGTCCGTCTCTCTCTCTCTCGCCCGTCCGCCTCTCTCTCTCTCGCCCGTCCGCCTCTCTCTCTCTCGCCTGTCCGCCTCTCTCTCTCGCCCGTCCGCCTCTCTCTCTCTCGCCTGTCCGCCTCTCTCTCTCGCCCGTCCGCCTCTCTCTCTCTCGCCCGTCCGCCTCTCTCTCTCTCGCCCGTCCGCCTCTCTCTCTCACGCCCGTCCGCCTCTCTCTCTCTCGCCCGTCCGCCTCTCTCTCTCGCGCCCGTCCGCCTCTCTCTCTCTCGCCCGTCCGCCTCTCTCTCTCGCCCGCCTGTCCGTTTCTCTCTCTCTCTCGGCCGCCCGTCCGTTTCTCTCTCTCTCTCTCGGCCGTCCGTCCGTCTCTCTCTCTCTCGCCCGTCCGTCTGTCTCTCTCTCGCCCGTCCGTCAGTCTCTCTCTCTCTCTCGCCCGTCCGTCCGACTATCTCTCTCGCCCGTCCTCTCTCTCTCTCTCGCCCGTCCTCTCTCTCTCTCTCGCCCGTCCGTCTCTCTCTCTCTCGCCCGTCCGTCTCTCTCTCTCTCGCCCGTCCGTCTCTCTCTCTCTCGCCCGTCCGTCTCTCTCTCTCTCGCCCGTCCGTCTCTCTCTCTCTCGCCCGTCCGTCTCTCTCTCTCTCGCCCGTCCGTCTCTCTCTCTCTCGCCCGTCCGTCTCTCCTCTCTCTCGCCCGTCCGCCTCTCTCTCTCTCGCCCGTCCGCCTCTCTCTCTCTCGCCCGTCCGCCTCTCTCTCTCGCCCGTCCGCCTCTCTCTCTCTCTCTCGCCCGTCCGCCTCTCTCTCTCTCGCCCGTCCGCCCCCTCTCTCTCTCGCCCGTCCGCCTCTCTCTCTCTCGCCTGCCTCTCCCTCTCTCGCCCGTCTCTCTCCCTATCTCGCCCGTCTCTCTCACTTTCGCCCGTCTCTCTCTCTCACTCCCGTCTCTCTCTCAGGTATGTCTCTCTCTCACGCCCGATTCTCTCTCTCTCTCGCCCGTGTCGCTCTCTCTCTCTCGCCCATCCGTCTCTCCCTCTCTCGCCCGTCCGTCCGTCTCTCTCTCTGTCTCTCGCCCGTCCGTCCGTCCGTCTCTCTCTCTCTCTCTCGCCCGTCCGTCCGTCCGTCTCTCTCTCTCTCTCTCTCTCTCACCCGTCCGTCCGTCTCTCTCTCTCTCTCGCCCGCCCGTCCGTCCGTCTCTCTCTCTCTCTCTCGGCCGTCCGTCCTGCTCTCTCTCTCTCGCCCATCCGTCTCTCTCTCTCGCCCGTCCATCTCTCTCTCTCTCTCTCGCGCCTCTCCGTCTCTCTCTCTCTCTCTCTCTCTCGCGCCCGTCCGTCTCTCTCTCGCCCGCCTCTCTCTCTCTCGCCCGCCTCTCTCTCTCTCGCCCGCCTCTCTCTCTCTCGCCCGCCTCTCTCTCTCTCGCCCGCCTCTCTCTCTCTCGCCCGCCTCTCTCTCTCTCGCCCGCCTCTCTCTCTCTCTCTCGCCCTTCCGTGCGTCTCTCTCTCTCTCGCCCGTCTGTGCATCTCTCTCTCTCTCGCCCGTCCGTGCGTCTCTCTCTCTCTCGCCCGTCCCGCCTCTCTCTCTCTCTCGCCCGTCCGTCTCTCACTCTCTCGCCCGTCCGTCAGTCTCTCTCTCTCTCTCGCCCCGTCCGTCCGACTATCTCTCTCGCCCGTCCTCTCTCTCTCTCTCGCCCGTCCGTCTCTCTCTCTCGCCCGTCCCGTCTCTCTCTCTCTCGCCCGTCCGTCTCTCTCTCTCTCTCGCCCCGTCCGTCTCTCTCTCTCTCGCCCGTCGTCTCTCTCTCTCTCGCCCGTCCGCCTCTCTCTCTCGCCCGTCCGCCTCTCTCTCTCTCGCCCGTCCGCCTCTCTCTCTCTCGCCCGTCCGCCCCTCTCTCTCTCTCGCCCGTCCGTCAGTCTCTCTCTCTCTCTCGCCCGTCCGTCCGACTATCTCTCTCGCCCGTCCGCCTCTCTCTCTCGCCCATCCGCCTCTCTCTCTCTCGCCCGTCCCGCCTCTCTCTCTCTCGCCCGTCCCGCCCCTCTCTCTCTCTCGCCCGTCCGTCAGTCTCTCTCTCTCTCTCGCCCGTCCGTCCGACTATCTCTCTCGCCCGTCCTCTCTCTCTCTCTCGCCCATCCGTCTCTCTCTCTCTCTCTCGCCCGTCCGTCCGTCCTGCTCTCTCTTTCTCGCCCGTCCGTCTCTCTCTCTCTCTCGCCCATCCGTCTGTCTCTCTCTCACCCGTCCATCTCTCTCTCCCTCTCGCCCGTGTCTCTCTCCCTCTCGCCCGTTTGTCTCTCTCTCTCGCCCGTTTGTCTCTCTCTCTCGCCCGTTTTGTCTCTCTCTCTCGCCCGTTTGTCTCTCTCTCGGTCGCCCGTCCGTCTCTCTCTCTCTCGCCCGTCCGTCGCTCTCTCTCACCCCGTCCGTCTCTCTCTCTCTCGCCCGTCCGTGCGTCTCTCTCTCTCTCGCCCGTCCGTGCGTCTCTCTCTCTCTCGCCCGTCCGTGCGTCTCTCTCTCTCTCGCCCGTCCGTGCGTCTCTCTCTCTCTCGCCCGTCCGTGCGTCTCTCTCTCTCTCGCCCGTCCGTGCGTCTCTCTCTCTCTCGCCCGTCCGTCTCTCTCTCTCTCGCCCGTCCGTCTCTCTCTCGCCCGTCCGTCTCTCTCTCTCTCTCTCGCCCGTCCGTGCGTCTCTCTCTCTCTCGCCCGTCCGTGCGTCTCTCTCTCTCTCGCCCGTCCGTCTCTCTCTCTCTCTCGCCCGTCCGTCTCTCTCTCTCTCTCGCCCGTCCGTCTCTCTCTCTCTCTCGCCCGTCCGTTTCTCTCTCTCTCTCACCCGTCCGTCTCTCTCTCTCGCCCGTCCGTCTCTCTCTCTCTCGCCCGTCCGTCTCTCTGTCTCTCGCCCGTCCATCTCTCCCCTCTCTCTCTCGCCCGTCCGTCCGTCTCTCTCTCTCTCTCTCTCTCTCTCTCGCCCGTCCGTCTCTCTCTCTCTCGCCCGCCTGTCCGTTTCTCTCTCTCTCTCTCGGCCGTCCGTCCTGCTCTCTCTCTCGCCCGTCCGTCTTCGCCCGTCCGTCTCTCGCTCGCCCGTCCGTCTCTCGCTCGCCCGTCCGTCTCTCGCTCGCCCGTCCGTCTCTCTCTCTCACCCGTCCGTCTCTCTCTCTCTCGCCCGTCCGTCTCTCTCTCTCTCGCCCGTCCGCCTCTCTCTCTCTCGCCCGTCCGCCTCTCTCTCTCTCGCCTGTCCGCCTCTCTCTCTCGCCCGTCGCCTCTCTCTCTCTCGCCCGTCCGCCTCTCTCTCTCTCGCCTGTCC
This sequence comes from Isurus oxyrinchus, assembly GCA_026770705.1. NCBI lineage: Eukaryota > Metazoa > Chordata > Chondrichthyes > Lamniformes > Lamnidae > Isurus > Isurus oxyrinchus. The sequence goes on from JANJGN010002221.1 coordinate 45,429, forward strand.
GCCTCTCTCTCTCGCCCGTCCGCCTCTCTCTCTCTCGCCCGTCCGCCTCTCTCTCTCTCGCCCGTCCGCCTCTCTCTCTCACGCCCGTCCGCCTCTCTCTCTCTCGCCCGTCCGCCTCTCTCTCTCGCGCCCGTCCGCCTCTCTCTCTCTCGCCCGTCCGCCTCTCTCTCTCTCCGCCCGCCCGTCCGTTTCTCTCTCTCTCTCTCGGCCCGCCCGTCCGTTTCTCTCTCTCTCTCTCGGCCGTCCGTCCGTCTCTCTCTCTCTCGCCCGTCCGTCTGTCTCTCTCTCGCCCGTCCGTCAGTCTCTCTCTCTCTCTCGCCCGTCCGTCCGACTATCTCTCTCGCCCGTCCTCTCTCTCTCTCTCGCCCGTCCTCTCTCTCTCTCTCGCCCGTCCGTCTCTCTCTCTCTCGCCCGTCCGTCTCTCTCTCTCTCCGCCCGTCCGTCTCTCTCTCTCTCGCCCGTCCGTCTCTCTCTCTCTCGCCCGTCCGTCTCTCTCTCTCTCGCCCGTCCGCCTCTCTCTCTCTCGCCCGTCCGCCTCTCTCTCTCTCGCCCGTCCGCCTCTCTCTCCTCGCCCGTCCGCCTCTCTCTCTCTCGCCCGTCCGCCTCTCTCTCTCTCGCCCGTCCGCCCGTCTCTCTCTCTCTCTCGCCCGTCCGTCAGTCTCTCTCTCTCTCTTGCCCGTCCGTCCGACTATCTCTCTCGCCCGTCCTCTCTCTCTCTGTCGCCCATCCGTCTCTCTCTCTCTCTCCTCTCGCCCGACCGTCCGTCCTGCTCTCTCTTTCTCGCCCGTCCCGTCTCTCTCTCTCTCTCGCCCATCCGTCTGTCTCTCTCTCACCCGTCCATCTCTCTCTCTCTCTCGCCCGCCTCTCTCTCTCTCGCCCGCCTCTCTCTCTCTCGCCCGCCTCTCTCTCTCTCGCCCGCCTCTCTCTCTCCTCGCCCGCCTCTCTCTCTCTCGCCCGCCTCTCTCTCTCTCGCCCGCCTCTCTCTCGCCCGCCTCTCTCTCTCTCGCCCGCCTCTCTCTCTCTCGCCCGCCTCTCTCTCTCTCGCCCGCCTCTCCCTCTCTCGCCCGCCTCTCCCTCTCTCGCCCGTCTCTCTCACTTTCGCCCGTCTCTCTCTCTCACTCCCGTCTATCTCTCAGGTATGTCTCTCTCTCACGCCCGATTCTCTCTCTCTCTCGCCCGTGTCTCTCTCTCTCTCTCGCCCGTCCATCTCTCTCTCTCTCGCCTGTCCGCCTCTCTCTCTCTCGCCCGTCCGTCCGTCTCTCTCTCTCGCCCGTCCTCAGTCTCTCTCTCTCTCGCCCGTCTGTCTCTCTCCCTCACGCCCGTCCGTCTCTCTCTCTCTCTCGCCCGTCCGTCTCTCTCCCCTCTCGCCCGTCCGTCTCTCTCTCTCGCCCGTCCGTCTCTCCTCTCTCGCCCGTCCGTCTCTCTCTTCTCGCCCGTCCGCCTCTCTCTCTCTCGCCTGCCTCTCCCTCTCTCGCCCGTCTCTCTCCCTATCTCGCCCGTCTCTCTCACTTTCGCCCGTCTCTCTCACTTTCGCCCGTCTCTCTCTCTCACTCCCGTCTCTCTCTCAGGTATGTCTCTCTCTCACGCCCGATTCTCTCTCTCTCACGCCCCGATTCTCTCTCTCTCTCTCGCCCGTCCGTCTCTCTCTCTCGCCCGTCCGTCTCTCTCTCTCTCGCCCGTCCGCCTCTCTCTCTCTCGCCCGTCCGCCTCTCTCTCTCTCGCCTGCCTCTCCCTCTCTCGCCCGTCTCTCTCCCTATCTCGCCCGTCTCTCTCACTTTCGCCCGTCTCTCTCACTTTCGCCCGTCTCTCTCTCTCACTCCCGTCTCTCTCTCAGGTATGTCTCTCTCTCACGCCCGATTCTCTCTCTCTCACGCCCGATTCTCTCTCTCTCTCGCCCGTGTCGCTCTCTCTCTCTCGCCCATCCGTCTCTCCCTCTCTCGCCCGTCCGTCCGTCTCTCTCTCTGTCTCTCGTCCGTCCGTCTCTCTCTCTCTCTCTCTCTCTCACCCGTCCGTCCGTCTCTCTCTCTCTCTCGCCCGCCCGTCCGTCCGTCTCTCTCTCTCTCTCTCGGCCGTCCGTCCTGCTCTCTCTCTCTCGCCCATCCGTCTCTCTCTCTCGCCCGTCCATCTCTCTCTCTCTCTCTCGCGCCTGTCCGTCTCTCTCTCTCTCGCGCCCGTCCGTCTCTCTCTCGCCCCGCCTCTCTCTCTCTCGCCCGCCTCTCTCTCGCCCGCCTCTCTCTCTCTCGCCCGCCTCTCTCTCTCGCCCGCCTCTCTCTCTCTCGCCCGCCTCTCTCTCTCTCTCGCCCGCCTCTCCCTCTCTCGCCCGCCTCTCCCTCTCTCGCCCGCCTCTCCCTCTCTCGCCCGCCTCTCCCTATCTCGCCCGTCTCTCTCTCTCTCACGCCCTATTCTCTCTCTCTCACGCCCGATTCTCTCTCTCTCACGCCCGTGTCTCTCTCTCACGCCGTGTCTCTCTCTCTCTCGCCCGTGTCTCTCTCTCTCTCGCCCGTGTCTCTCTCTCTCTCGCCCGTGTCTCTCTCTCTCTCGCCCGTGTCTCTCTCTCTCTCGCCCGTCCGTCTCTCTCGCGCCCCGTAGGCCTCTCTCTCTCTGTCGCCCGTCCGCCACTCTCTCTCTGTCGCCCGTCCGCCACTCTCTCTCTGTCGCCCGTCCGCCACTCTCTCTCTGTCGCCCGTCCGCCTCTCTCTCTCTCGCCCATCCGCCTTTCTCTCCCCGCCTCTCTCTCTCTCTCGACCGTCCGCCTCTCTCTCTCGACCGTCCGCCTCTCTCGCTCTCACGCCCGTCTCTCTCTCGCCCGTCTCTCTCTCGCGCCCGGCTCTCTTTCGCGCCCGGCTCTCTCGCGCCCGGCTCTCTCTCGCGCCCCGGCTCTCTCTCGCGCCCGGCTCTCTCTCGCGCCGGCTCTCTCTCGCCCGTCCGCCTCTGTCTCTCGCCTGTCCGCCTCTCTTTTTCTCTCTCACCCGTCCGCCCTCTCTCCCTCGCCCGTACGTCTCTCTCTCTCTCTCGCCCGTCCCGTCTCTCTCTCTCTCTCTCGCCCGTCCGTCTCTCTCTCTCTCTCTCTCGCCCGTCCGTCTCTCTCTCTCGCCCGTCCGTCTCTCTCTCTCTCTCGCCCGTCCGTCTCTCTCCTCTCTTGCCTGTCCGTCTCTCTCTCTCTCTCTCGCCCGTCCGTCTCTCTCTCTCTCGCCCGTCCGTCTGTCTCTCTCTCGCCCGTCCGTCCGTCTCTGTCTCTCTCTCGCCCTTCCGTCTCTCTCTCTCGCCCGTCCGTCTCTCTCTCTCTCTCTCTCTCGCTCGTCTCTCTCTCTCTCGCCCGTCTCTCTCTCTCACGCCCGTCTCTCTCTCTCACGCCCGTCTCTCTCTCTCACGCCCGTCACTCTCTCTCACGCCCGTCCCTCTCTCACGCCCGCCGTCTCTCTCTCACGCCCGTCTCTCTCTCTCACGCCCGTCTCTCTCTCTCACGCCCGTCTCTCTCCCTCACGCCCCACTCTCTCTCTCATGCCCCTCTCTCTCTCACACCCCTCTCTCTCTCTCACGCCCCTCTCTCTCTCTCACCGCCCGTCTCTCTCTCTCATGCCCTCTCTCTCTCTCACGCCCCTCTCTCTCTCACGCCCGTCTCTCTCTCTCATGCCCGTCTCTCTCTCTCTCACGCCCGTCTCTCTCCCGCCCGTCTGTCTCTCTCACTCTCTCTCACCCGTCTCTCTCTCTCTCATGCCCGTCTCTCTCTCGCCCGTCTCGCTCTTTCACGCCCGTCCGTCTCTCTCTCGCTCTCGCCCGTCCGCCCTCTCTCTCGCCCCGTCTGTTTCTCTCTCACGCCCATGTGTCTCTCTCTCTCTCTCATGCCCGTCCTCTCTCTCTCATCCTCTCACGCCCGTCTGTCTATCTCTCTCTCGCCCACCGGTCCCTCTTGCGCCCGTCCGACTCTCTCGCGCCCCGACCGACTCTCTCGCGCCCGTCCGTCTCTCTCGCGCCCGTCCGTCTCTCTCGCGCCCGTCTGTCTCTCTCTCACCCCGTCCTTCTCCCTCTCGTCTCTCTGTCTCTCTCTCTCACGCCGGTCTCTCTCTCTCACACCCGTCTCTCTCGCCCGTCCGTCTCTCTCTCTCTGTCGCTCGTCCGTCTCTCTCTCTCTGTCGCTCGTCCGTCTCTCTCTCTCTGTCGCTCGTCCGTCTCTCTCTCTCTGTCGCTCGTCCGTCTCTCTCTCTCTCTCTCGCCCGTCAGCCTCTGACCCTCCCTCTCACGCCCGTCTCTCTCTCTCTTTCACGCCCGTCTCTCTCTCTCTCTCACGCCCGTCTCTCTCTCTCTCACGCCCGTCTCTCTCTCTCTCACGCCCGTCTCTCTCTCTCTCACGCCCGTCTCTCTCTCTCTCTCTCACGCCCGTCTCTCTCTCTCTCTCTCTCACGCCCGTCTCTCTCTCTCTCTCTCTCTCACTCCCGTCTCTCTCTCGCCCTCCTGTCTCTCTCTCGCCCGCCCGTCTCTCTCTCGCCCGCCCGTCTCTCTCTCGCCCCGCCCGTCTCTCTCTCGCCCGCCCGTCTCTCTCTCGCCCGCCCGTCTCTCTCTCGCCCGCCCGTCTCTCTCTCGCCCCGCCCGTCTCTCTCTCGCCCGCCCGTCTCTCTCTCGCCCGCCCGTCTCTCTCTCACCCGCCCGTCTCTCTCTCACCCGTCCGCCTCTCTCTCTCTCTCTCGCCCGTCCGCCTCTCTCTCTCTCTCTCGCCCGTCCGCCTCTCTCTCTCTCTCGCCCGTCCGCCTCTCTCTCTCTCGCCCGTCCGCCTCTCTCTCTCTCTCTCGCCCGTCCGCCTCTCTCTCTCTCGCCCCGTCCGCCTCTCTCTCTCTCTCGCCCGTCCGCCTCTCTCTCTCTCGCCCGTCCAACTCTCTCTCCCTCTCGCCCGTCCGCCTCTCTCTCTCCCTCGTCCGTCCCGCCTCTCTCTCGCTCTCGCCGTCCGCTCTCTCTCTCTCGCCCGTCCGCCTATCTCTCTCTCTCTCGCCCGTCCGCCTCTCTCTCTCTCTCGCCCGTCCGCCTCTCTCTCTCTCTCTCGCCCCGTCCGCCCTCTCTCTCTCTCTCGCCCGTCCTCCTCTCTCTCTCTCGCCAGTCCGCCTCTCTCTCTCTCTCGCCCGTCCGCCTCTCTCTCTCTCTCTCACGCCCGTCCGCATCTCTCTCTCTCTCTCGCCCCGTCCGCCTCTCTCTCTCTCGCCCGTCCGCCTCTCTCTCTCTCTCGCCCGTCCGCCTCTCTCTCTCTCGCCCCGTCCAACTCTCTCTCCCTCTCGCCCGTCCGCCTCTCTCTCCCTCTCGCCCGTCCGCCTCTCTCTCTCCCTCGTCCGTCCGCCTCTCTCTCGCTCTCGCCCGTCCGCCTCTCTCTCTCTCGCCCGTCCGCCTATCTCTCTCTCTCGCCCGTCCGCCTCTCTCTCTCTCTCGCCCGTCCGCCTCTCTCTCTCTCTCTCGCCCGTCCGCCTCTCTCTCTCTCTCGCCCGTCCTCCTCTCTCTCTCTCTCGCCAGTCCGCCTCTCTCTCTCTCTCGCCCGTCCGCCTCTCTCTCTCTCTCTCACGCCCGTCCGCATCTCTCTTTCTCTCTCGCCCGTCCGCCTCTTTCTCTTTCCGCCTGTCTCTCTCTCTCTCTCGCCCGTCCGCCTCTCTCTCTCTCGCCCTCCGTCTCTCTCCTCGCCCGTCTCTCTCTTTCACGCCTGTCCGTCTCTCTCTCGCTCTCGCGTGTCCTCTCTCTCTTGCCCGTCTGTCTCTCTCACGCCCATGTCTCTCTCTCTCTCTCTATCACGCCCGTCTGCCTCTCCCTCTCTCACTCTCACACCTGTCTCTCTCTCTCGCGCCCGTCCGTCTCTCTCTCGCGCCCGTCCGTCTCTCTCGCGCCCGTCCGTCTCTCTCGCGCCCGTCCGTCTCTCTCGCGCCCGTCCGTCTCTCTCGCGCCCGTCCGTCTCTCTCGCGCCCGTCCGTCTCTCTCGCGCCCGTCCGTCTCTCTCGCGCCCGTCCGTCTCTCTCGCGCCCGTCCGTCTCTCTCGCGCCCGTCCGCCTCTCTCTCCGCCCGTCCGCCTCTCTCTCTCCCGTCCACCTCTCTCTCTCTCTCGCCCGTCCGCCTCTCTCTCTCTCTCGCCCGTCCGCCTCTCTCTCTCTCTCGCCCGTCCGCCCTCTCTCTCTCTCGCCCGTCCGCCTATCTCTCTCTCTCGCCCGTCCGCCTCTCTCTCTCTCTCTCTCGCCCGTCCGCCTCTCTCTCTCTCGCTCGCCCGTCTCTCTCTCTCTCGCCAGTCCGCCTCTCTCTCTCTCTCTCGCCCGTCCGCCTCTCTCTCTCTCTCGCCCGTCCGCCTCTCTCTGTCTCTCTCTCGCCCGTCCGCCTCTCTCTCTCTCGCCCGTCCGCCTCTCTCTCCCGCCTCTCTCTCTCTCATGCCCGTCCGCCTCTCTCTCTCTCTCGCCCGTCCGCCTCTTTCTCTCTCTCTCGCCCGTCTCTCTCTCTCTCTCTTCTCTCGCCCCGTCCGCCTCTCTCTCTCTCACGCCCATCTCTCTCGCCAGTCCGCCTCTCTCTCTCTCGCCCGTCCGCCTCTCTCTCTCACCGGTCCGCCTCTCTCTCTCTCTCTCCCTCACGCCCGTCCGCATCTCTCTCTCTCTCTCGCCCGTCCGCCTCTTTCTCTCTCTCGCCTGTCTCTCTCTCTCTCGCCCGTCCGCTTCTCTCTCTCTCGCCCTCCGTCTCTCTCTCACGCCCATCTCTCTCGCCCTCCGTCTCTCTCTCTCTCTCACGCCCATCTCTCTCGCTGGTCCGCCTCTCTCTCTCTCGCCCGTCTGCCTCTCTCTCGCTCTCACCTGTCCGCCTCTCTTTCTCTCTCTCTCTCTCTCACGCCCGTCCGCCCTCTCTCTCTCTCTCGCCCGTCCGTCTCTTTCTTTCTCTCTCGCCCGTCCGTCTCTTTCTTTCTCTCTCGCCCGTCTCTCACGCCCGATTCTCTCTCTCACGCCCGATTCTCTCTCCCTCATGCCCGATTCTCTCTCTCTCTCGCCCGTGTCTCTCTCTCTCTCGCCCGTGTCTCTCTCCCTCTCGCCCGTGTCTCTCTCCCTCTCGCCCGTTTGTCTCTCTCTCTCGCCCGTTTGTCTCTCTCTCTCGCCCGTTTGTCTCTCTCTCGGTCGCCCGTCCGTCTCTCTCTCTCTCGCCCGTCCGTCGCTCTCTCTCGCCCGTCCGTCTCTCTCTCTCTCGCCCCGTCCGTGCGTCTCTCTCTCTCTCGCCCGTCCGTGCGTCTCTCTCTCTCGCCCGTCCGTGCGTCTCTCTCTCTCTCGCCCGTCCGTGCGTCTCTCTCTCTCTCGCCCGTCCCGTGCGTCTCTCTCTCTCGCCCGTCCGTCTCTCTCTCTCTCGCCCGTCCGTCTCTCTCTCTCGCCCGTCCGTGCGTCTCTCTCTCTCGCCCGTCCGTGCGTCTCTCTCTCTCTCGCCCGTCCGGTGCGCTCTCTCTCGCTCTCGCCCGTCCGTGCGTCTCTCTCTCTCTCGCCCGTCCGTCGCGTCTCTCTCTCTCTCGCCCCGTCCGTCTCTCTCTCTCTCTCGCCCGTCCGTCTCTCTCTCTCGCCCCGTCCGTCACTCTCTCTCTCTCTCGCCCGTCCGTCTCTCTCTCTCTCTCTCGCCCGTCCGTGCGTCTCTCTCTCTCTCGCCCGTCCGTGCGTCTCTCTCTCTCTCTCGCCCGTCCGTCTCTCTCTCTCTCTCGCCCGTCCGTCTCTCTCTCTCTCTCGCCGTCCGTCTCTCTCTCTCTCTCTCGCTCCCGTCCGTCTCTCTCTCTCTCGCCCGCCTGTCCGTTTCTCTCTCTCTCTCTCGGCCGTCCGTCCTGTCTCTCTCTCTCGCCCGTCCGTCTTCGCTCGCCCGTCCGTCTCTCGCTCGCCCGTCCGTCTCTCGCTCGCCCGTCCGTCTCTCGCTCCGCCGTCCGTCTCTCGCTCGCCCGTCCGTCTCTCTCTCTCACCCGTCCGTCTCTCCTCTCTCTCGCCCGTCCGTCTCTCTCTCTCTCGCCCGTCCGCCTCTCTCTCTCTCGCCCGTCCGCCTCTCTCTCTCGCCCGTCCGCCTCTCTCTCTCTCGCCCGTCCGCCTCTCTCTCTCTCGCCCGTCCGCCTCTCTCTCTCACGCCTGTCCGCCTCTCTCTCTCTCGCCCGTCCGCCTCTCTCTCTCGCACCCGTCCGCCTCTCTCTCTCTCGCCCGTCCGCCTCTCTCTCTCTCGCCCGTCCGCCTCTATCTCTCTCGCCCGTCCGCCTCTCTCTCTCTCGCCCGGCCGGCCGTCTCTGACTCTCTCTCTCGCCCGTCCGTCTCTCTGTCTCTCACCCGTCCGTCTCTCTCTCTCTCTCGCCCTTCCGTGCGTCTCTCTCTCTCTCGCCCGTCCGTGCATCTCTCTCTCTCTCGCCCGTTCGTCTCTCTCTCTCTCTCGCCCGTCCGTCTCTCACTCTCGCGCCCGTCCGCCTCTCTCTCTCTCGCCGCCCGTCCGCCTCTCTCTCTCTCGCCCGCCTGTCCGTTTCTCTCTCTCTCGCCCGCCTGTCCGTTTCTCTCTCTCTCTCTCGGCCGCCCGTCCGTTTCTCTCTCTCTCTCTCGCCGCCGTCCGTCCTGCTCTCTCTCTCTCGCCCCGTCCGTCTCTCACTCTCTCGCCCTCCCGTCCGTCAGTCTCTCTCTCTCTCTCGCCCGTCCGTCCGACTATCTCTCTCCCCGTCCTCTCTCTCTCTCTCGCCCGTCCGTCTCTCTCTCTCTCGCCCGTCCCGTCTCTCTCTCTCTCGCCCGTCCGTCTCTCTCTCTCTCGCCCGTCCGCCTCTCTCTCTCTCGCCCGTCCGACTCTCTCTCTCTCGCCCGTCCGCATCTCTCTCTCGCCCCGTCCGCCTCTCTCTCTCTCGCCCGTCCGCCCGTCTCTCTCTCTCTCTCGCCCGTCCGTCAGTCTCTCTCTCTCTCTCGCCCGTCCGTCCGACTATCTCTCTCGCCCCGTCCTCTCTCTCTCTGTCGCCCATCCGTCTCTCTCTCTCTCTCTCTCGCCCGACCGTCCGTCCTGCTCTCTCTTTCTCGCCCGTCCGTCTCTCTCTCTCTCTCGCCCGACCGTCTCTCTCTCTCTCTCGCCCGTCCGGCTCTCTCTCTCTCTCTCGCCCGTCCGTCTCTCTCTCTCTCGCCCGTCCGTTTCTCTCTCTCTCTCACCCGTCCGTCTCTCTCTCTCGCCCGTCCGTCTCTCTCTCTCTCGCCCGTCCGTCTCTCTGTCTCTCGCCCGTCCATCTCTCCCTCTCTCTCTCTCGCCCGTCCGTCCGTCTCTCTCTCTCTCTCTCTCTCTCTCTCGCCCGTCCGTCTCTCTCTCTCTCGCCCGCCTGTCCGTTTCTCTCTCTCTCTCTCGGCCGTCCGTCCTGCTCTCTCTCTCGCCCGTCCGTCTTCGCTCGCCCGTCCGTCTCTCGCCTCGCCCCGTCCGTCTCTCGCTCGCCCGTCCGTCTCTCGCTCGCCCGTCCGTCTCTCGCTCGCCCGTCCGTCTCTCTCTCTCACCCGTCCGTCTCTCTCTCTCTCGCCCGTCCGTCTCTCTCTCTCTCGCCCGTCCGCCTCTCTCTCTCTCGCCCGTCCGCCTCTCTCTCTCTCGCCTGTCCGCCTCTCTCTCGCCCGTCCGCCTCTCTCTCTCTCGCCCGTCCGCCTCTCTCTCTCGCCCGTCCGCCTCTCTCTCTCACGCCCGTCCGCCTCTCGCTCTCTCGCCCGTCCGCCTCTCGCTCTCTCGCCCGTCCGCCTCTCTCTCTCGCGCCCGTCCGCCTCTCTCTCTCTCGCCCGTCCGCCTCTCTCTCTCTCGCCCGCCTGTCCGTTTCTCTCTCTCTCTCTCGGCCGCCCGTCCGTTTCTCTCTCTCTCTCTCGGCCGTCCGTCCTGCTCTCTCTCTCTCGCCCGTCCGTCTCTCACTCTCTCGCCCGTCCGTCAGTCTCTCTCTCTCTCTCGCCCGTCCGTCCGACTATCTCTCTCGCCCGTCCTCTCTCTCTCTCTCGCCCCGTCCGTCTCTCTCTCTCTCGCCCGTCCGTCTCTCTCTCTCTCGCCCGTCCGTCTCTCTCTCTCTCGCCCGTCCGTCTCTCTCTCTCTCGCCCGTCCGTCTCTCTCTCTCTCGCCCGTCCGTCTCTCTCTCTCTCGCCCGTCCCGCCTCTCTCTCTCTCGCCCGTCCGCCTCTCTCTCTCTCGCCCATCCGCCCGTCTCTCTCTCTCTCTCGCCCGTCCGTCAGTCTCTCTCTCTCTCTCTCGCCCGTCCGTCCGACTATCTCTCTCGCCCGTCCTCTCTCTCTCTGTCGCCCATCCGTCTCTCTCTCTCTCTCTCTCGCCCGACCGTCCGTCCTGCTCTCTCTTTCTCGCCCGTCCGTCTCTCTCTCTCTCTCGCCCATCCGTCTGTCTCTCTCTCACCCGTCCATCTCTCTCTCTCTCTCGCCCGCCTCTCTCTCTCTCGCCCGCCTCTCTCTCTCTCGCCCGCCTCTCTCTCTCTCGCCCGCCTCTCTCTCTCTCGCCCCTCTCTCTCTCGCCCGCCTCTCTCTCTCTCGCCCGCCTCTCCCTCTCTCGCCCGCCTCTCCCTCTCTCGCCCGTCTCTCTCACTTTCGCCCGTCTCTCTCTCTCACTCCCGTCTATCTCTCAGGTATGTCTCTCTCTCACGCCCGATTCTCTCTCTCTCTCGCCCGTCCATCTCTCTCTCTCTCGCCTGTCCGCCTCTCTCTCTCTCGCCCGTCCGTCCGTCTCTCTCTCTCGCCCGTCCTCAGTCTCTCTCTCTCTCGCCCGTCTGTCTCTCTCCCTCACGCCCCGTCCGTCTCTCTCTCTCTCTCGCCCGTCCGTCTCTCTCCCTCTCGCCCGTCCATCTCTCTCTCTCGCCCGTCCGTCTCTCTCTCTCGCCCGTCCGTCTCCGTCTCTCTCTCTCTCGCCCGTCCGCCTCTCTCTCTCTCGCCTCTCTCTCCCTATCTCGCCCGTCTCTCTCCCTATCTCGCCCGTCTCTCTCACTTTCGCCCGTCTCTCTCACTTTCGCCCGTCTCTCTCTCTCACTCCCGTCTCTCTCTCAGGTATGTCTCTCTCTCACGCCCGATTCTCTCTCTCTCACGCCCGATTCTCTCTCTCTCTCGCCCGTCCGTCTCTCTCTCTCGCCCGCGTCCGTCTCTCTCTCTCTCGCCCGTCCGCCTCTCTCTCTCTCGCCTGCCTCTCCCTCTCTCGCCCGTCTCTCTCCCTATCTCGCCCGTCTCTCTCACTTTCGCCCGTCTCTCTCACTTTCGCCCGTCTCTCTCTCTCACTCTCGTCTCTCTCTCAGGTATGTCTCTCTCTCACGCCCGATTCTCTCTCTCTCACGCCCGATTCTCTCTCTCTCTCGCCCGTGTCGCTCTCTCTCTCTCGCCCATCCGTCTCTCCCTCTCTCGCCCGTCCGTCCCGTCTCTCTCTCTGTCTCTCGCCCGTCCGTCCGTCCGTCTCTCTCTCTCTCTCTCGCCCCGTCCGTCCGTCTCTCTCTCTCTCTCTCTCACCCGTCCGTCCGTCTCTCTCTCTCTCTCGCCCCCGCCCGTCCGTCCGTCTCTCTCTCTCTCTCTCGGCCGTCCGTCCTGCTCTCTCTCTCTCGCCCATCCGTCTCTCTCTCCTCGCCCGTCCATCTCTCTCTCTCTCTCTCGCGCCTGTCCGTCTCTCTCTCTCTCTCTCTCGCGCCCGTCCGTCTCTCTCTCGCCCGCCTCTCTCTCTCTCGCCCGCCTCTCTCTCTCTCGCCCGCCTCTCTCTCTCTCGCCCGCCTCTCTCTCTCTCGCCCGCCTCTCTCTCTCTCGCCCGCCTCTCTCTCTCTCGCCCGCCTCTCCCTCTCTCGCCCGCCTCTCCCTCTCTCGCCCGCCTCTCCCTATCTCGCCCGTCTCTCTCTCTCTCACGCCCGATTCTCTCTCTCTCACGCCCGATTCTCTCTCTCTCACGCCCGTGTCTCTCTCTCACGCCCGTGTCTCTCTCTCTCTCGCCCGTGTCTCTCTCTCTCTCGCCCGTGTCTCTCTCTCTCTCGCCCGTGTCTCTCTCTCTCGCCCGTGTCTCTCTCTCTCTCTCGCCCGTCCGTCTCTCTCTCGCCCGTCCGTCTCTCTCTCTCGCGCCCGTAGGCCTCTCTCTCTCTGTCGCCCGTCCGCCACTCTCTCTCTCTCGCCCGTCCGCCTCTCTCTCTCTCGCCCATCCGCCTTTCTCTCCCGCCTCTCTCTCTCTCTTGACCGTCCGCCTCTCTCTCTCGACCGTCCGCCTCTCTCGCTCTCACGCCCGTCTCTCTCGCGCCCGGCTCTCTCTCGCGCCCGGCTCTCTCTCGCGCCCGGCTCTCTCTCGCGCCCGGCTCTCTCTCGCGCCCGGCTCTCTCTCGCGCCCGGCTCTCTCTCGCCCGTCCGCCTCTCTGTCTCTCGCCCGTCCGCCTCTCTTTTTCTCTCTCACCCCGTCCGCCTCTCTCCCTCGCCCGTACGTCTCTCTCTCTCTCTCGCGCCCGTCCGTCTCTCTCTCTCTCTCTCGCCCGTCCGCCTCTCTCTCTCTCTCTCGCCCGTCCGCCTCTCTCTCTCGCCCGTCCGCCTCTCTCTCTCTCGCCCGTCCGCCTCTCTCTCTCGCCCGTCCGCCTCTCGCTCTCTCGCCCGTCCGCCTCTCTCTCTCGCGCCCGTCCGCCTCTCTCTCTCTCTCCCCGTCCGCCTCTCTCTCTCTCGCCCGCCCGTCCGTTTCTCTCTCTCTCTCTCGGCCGCCCGTCCGTTTCTCTCTCTCTCTCTCGGCCGTCCGTCCTGCTCTCTCTCTCTCGCCCGTCCGTCTCTCACTCTCTCGCCCGTCCGTCAGTCTCTCTCTCTCTCTCGCCCGTCCGTCCGACTATCTCTCTCGCCCGTCCTCTCTCTCTCTCTCGCCCGTCCGTCTCTCTCTCTCGCCCGTCCGTCTCTCTCTTCTCTCTCTCGCCCGTCCGTCTCTCTCTCTCTCGCCCGTCCATCTCTCTCTCTCTTGCCCGTCCGTCTCTCTCTCTCTCTCGCCTGTCCGCCTCTCTCTCTCTCGCCCGTCCGCCTCTCTCTCTCTCGCCCGTCCGCCTCTCTCTCTCGCCCGTCCGCCTCTCTCTCTCTCGCCCGTCCGCCCGTCTCTCTCTCGCCCGTCCGTCTCTCTCTCTCTCGCCCGTCCACCTCTCTCTCTCTCGCCCGTCCGCCTCTCTCTCTCGCCCGTCCGCCTCTCTCTCTCTCGCCCGTCCGTCTCTCTCTCTCTCGCCCGTCCGTCTCTCTCTCTCTCTCGCCCGTCCGTCTCTCTCTCTCGCCCGTCCGTCTCTCTCTCTCGCCCGTCCGTCTCTCTCTCTCTCTCTCTCTCGCCCGTCCGTGCGTCTCTCTCTCTCTCGCCCGTCCGTGCGTCTCTCTCTCTCTCACCCGTCCGTCTCTCTCTCTCTCTCGCCCGTCCGTCTCTCTCTCTCTCTCGCCCGTCCGTTTCTCTCTCTCTCTCGCCCGTCCGTCTCTCTCTCTCTCGCCCGTCCATCTCTCTGTCTCTCGCCCGTCCATCTCTCCCTCTCTCTCTCGCCCGTCCGTCCGTCTCTCTCTCTCTCTCTCTCTCTCTCTCTCACCCGTCCGTCTCTCTCTCTCTCGCCCGCCTGTCCGTTTCTCTCTCTCTCTCTCGGCCGTCCGTCCTGTTCTCTCTCTCGCCCGTCCGTCTCTCGCTCGCCCGTCCGTCTCTCGCTCGCCCGTCCGTCTCTCGCTCGCCCGTCCGTCTCTCGCTCGCCCCGTCCGTCTCTCGCTCGCCCGTCCGTCTCTCTCTCTCACCCGTCCGTCTCTCTCTCTCTCGCCCGTCCGTCTCTCTCTCTCTCGCCCGTCCGCCTCTCTCTCTCTCGCCCGTCCGCCTCTCTCTCTCGCCCGTCCGCCTCTCTCTCTCTCGCCCGTCCGCCTCTCTCTCTCACGCCCGTCCGCCTCTCGCTCTCTCGCCCGTCCCGCCTCTCGCTCTCTCGCCCGTCCGCCTCTCTCTCTCGCACCTGTCCGCCTCTCTCTCTCTCGCCCGTCCGCCTCTCTCTCTCTTGCCCGTCCGCCTCTATCTCTCTCGCCCGTCCGCCTCTCTCTCTCTCGCCCGGCCGTCTCTGACTCTCTCTCTCGCCCGTCCGTCTCTCTCTCTCTCACCCGTCCGTCTCTCTCTCTCTCTCGCCCTTCCGTGCGTCTCTCTCTCTCTCGCCCGTCCGTGCGTCTCTCTCTCTCTCGCCCGTCCGTGCGTCTCTCTCTCTCTCGCCCGTCCGTCTCTCACTCTCTCGCCCGTCCGTCAGTCTCTCTCTCTCTCTCGCCCGTCCGTCCGACTATCTCTCTCGCCCGTCCTCTCTCTCTCTCTCGCCCGTCCGTCTCTCTCTCTCGCCCGTCCGTCTCTCTCTCTCTCGCCCGTCCGTCTCTCTCTCTCTCGCCCGTCCGTCTCTCTCTCTCTCGCCCGTCCGCCTCTCTCTCTCTCGCCCGTCCGCCTCTCTCTCTCGCCCGTCCGCCTCTCTCTCTCTCGCCCGTCCGCCTCTCTCTCTCTCGCCCGTCCGCCCCTCTCTCTCTCTCGCCCGTCCGTCAGTCTCTCTCTCTCTCTCGCCCGTCCGTCCGACTATCTCTCTCGCCCGTCCTCTCTCTCTCTCTCGCCCATCCGTCTCTCTCTCTCTCTCTCGCCCGTCCGTCCGTCCTGCTCTCTCTTTCTCGCCCGTCCGTCTCTCTCTCTCTCTCGCCCATCCGTCTGTCTCTCTCTCACCCGTCCATCTCTCTCTCCCTCTCGCCCGTGTCTCTCTCCCTCTCGCCCGTTTGTCTCTCTCTCTCGCCCGTTTGTCTCTCTCTCTCGCCCGTTTGTCTCTCTCTCGGTCGCCCGTCCGTCTCTCTCTCTCTCGCCCGTCCGTCGCTCTCTCTCACCCGTCCGTCTCTCTCTCTCTCGCCCGTCCGTGCGTCTCTCTCTCTCTCGCCCGTCCGCCTCTCTCTCTCTCGCCCATCCGCCTTTCTCTCCCGCCTCTCTCTCTCTCTTGACCGTCCGCCTCTCTCTCTCGACCGTCCGCCTCTCTCGCTCTCACGCCCGTCTCTCTCTCGCCCGTCTCTCTCTCGCGCCCGGCTCTTTCTCGCGCCCGGCTCTCTCTCGCGCCCGGCTCTCTCTCGCACCCGGCTCTCTCTCGCACCCGGCTCTCTCTCGCACCCGGCTCTCTCTCGCCCGTCCGCCTCTCTGTCTCTCGCCCGTCCGCCTCTCTTTTTCTCTCTCACCCATCCGCCTCTCTCCCTCGCCCGTACGTCTCTCTCTCTCTCTCCCACCGTCCGTCTCTCTCTCTCTCTCTCGCCCGTCTGTCTCCCTCTCTCTCTCTCTCGCCCGTCCGTCTCTCTCTCTCTCTCTCTCGCCCGTCCGTCTCTCTCTCTCGCCCGTCCGCCTCTCTCTCTCTCGCCCGTCCGACTCTCTCTCTCTCTCGCCCGTCCGCCTCTCTCTCTCTCGCCCGTCCGCCTCTCTCTCTCTCGCCCGTCCGCCCCGTCTCTCTCTCTCTCTCGCCCGTCCGTCAGTCTCTCTCTCTCTCTCGCCCGTCCCGTCCGACTATCTCTCTCGCCCGTCCTCTCTCTCTCTGTCGCCCATCCGTCTCTCTCTCTCTCTCTCTCGCCCGACCGTCCGTCCTGCTCTCTCTTTCTCGCCCTTCCGTCTCTCTCTCTCTCTCGCCCGTCCGTCTCTCTCTCTCTCTCGCCCGTCCGTCTCTCTCTCTCTCTCGCCCGTCCGTCTCTCTCTCTCTCTCGCCCGTCCGTTTCTCTCTCTCTCTCACCCGTCCGTCTCTCTCTCTCGCCCGTCCGTCTCTCTCTCTCTCGCCCGTCCGTCTCTCTGTCTCTCGCCCGTCCATCTCTCCCTCTCTCTCTCGCCCGTCCGTCCGTCTCTCTCTCTCGCCCGTCCGTCTCTCTCTCTCTCGCCTGCCTGTCCGTTTCTCTCTCTCTCTCTCGGCCGTCCGTCCTGCTCTCACTCTCGCCCGTCCGTCTTCGCTCGCCCCGTCCGTCTCTCGCTCGCCCGTCCGTCTCTCGCTCGCCCGTCCGTCTCTCGCTCGCCCCGTCCGTCTCTCGCTCGCCCGTCCGTCTCTCTCTCTCGCCCGTCCGTCTCTCTCTCTCTCGCCCGTCCGTCTCTCTCTCTCTCGCCCGTCCGCCTCTCTCTCTCTCGCCCGTCCGTCTCTCTCTCTCTCGCCTGTCCGCCTCTCTCTCGCCCGTCCGCCTCTCTCTCTCTCGCCCGTCCGCCTCTCTCTCTCGCCCGTCCGCCTCTCTCTCTCACGCCCGTCCGCCTCTCTCTCTCTCGCCCGTCCGCCTCTCGCTCTCTCGCCCGTCCGCCTCTCTCTCTCGCGCCCGTCCGCCTCTCTCTCTCTCGCCCGTCCGCCTCTCTCTCTCTCGCCCGCCTGTCCGTTTCTCTCTCTCTCTCTCGGCCGCCCGTCCGTTTCTCTCTCTCTCTCTCGGCCGTCCGTCCTGCTCTCTCTCTCTCGCCCGTCCGTCTCTCACTCTCTCGCCCGTCCGTCAGTCTCTCTCTCTCTCTCGCCCGTCCGTCCGACTATCTCTCTCGCCCGTCCTCTCTCTCTCTCTCGCCCGTCCGTCTCTCTCTCTCTCGCCCGTCCGTCTCTCTCTCTCTCGCCCGTCCGTCTCTCTCTCTCTCGCCCGTCCGCCTCTCTCTCTCTCGCCCGTCCGCCTCTCTCTCTCTCGCCCATCCGCCCGTCTCTCTCTCTCTCTCGCCCGTCCGTCAGTCTCTCTCTCTCTCTCGCCCGTCCGTCCGACTATCTCTCTCGCCCGTCCTCTCTCTCTCTGTCGCCCATCCGTCTCTCTCTCTCTCTCTCTCGCCCGACCGTCCGTCCTGCTCTCTCTTTCTCGCCCGTCCGTCTCTCTCTCTCTCTCGCCCATCCGTCTGTCTCTCTCTCACCTGTCCATCTCTCTCTCTCTCTCGCCCGCCTCTCTCTCTCTCGCCCGCCTCTCTCTCTCTCGCCCGCCTCTCTCTCTCTCGCCCGCCTCTCTCTCTCTCGCCCGCCTCTCTCTCTCTCGCCCGCCTCTCTCTCTCTCGCCCGCCTCTCCCTCTCTCGCCCGCCTCTCCCTCTCTCGCCCGTCTCTCTCACTTTCGCCCGTCTCTCTCTCTCACTCCCGTCTATCTCTCAGGTATGTCTCTCTCTCACGCCCGATTCTCTCTCTCTCTCGCCCGTGTCTCTCTCTCTCTCTCTCGCCCGTCCATCTCTCTCTCTCTCGCCTGTCCGCCTCTCTCTCTCTCGCCCGTCCGTCCGTCTCTCTCGCTCTCGCCCGTCCGTCTCTCTCTCTCGCCCGTCCGTCTCTCTCTCTCGCCCGTCCGTCTCTCTCTCTCGCCCGTCCGTCTCTCTCTCTCTCGCCCGTCCGCCTCTCTCTCTCTCGCCTCTCTCTCCCTATCTCGCCCGTCTCTCTCCCTATCTCGCCCGTCTCTCTCACTTTCGCCCGTCTCTCTCACTTTCGCCCGTCTCTCTCTCTCACTCCCGTCTCTCTCTCAGGTATGTCTCTCTCTCACGCCCGATTCTCTCTCTCTCACGCCCGATTCTCTCTCTCTCTCGCCCGTGTCGCTCTCTCTCTCTCGCCCATCCGTCTCTCCCTCTCTCGCCCGTCCGTCCGTCTCTCTCTCTGTCTCTCGCCCGTCCGTCCGTCCGTCTCTCTCTCTCTCTCATCGCCCCGTCCGTCCGTCTCTCTCTCTCTCTCTCTCTCTCACCCGTCCGTCCGTCTCTCTCTCTCTCTCGCCCGCCCGTCCGTCCGTCTCTCTCTCTCTCTCTCGGCCGTCCGTCCTGCTCTCTCTCTCTCGCCCATCCGTCTCTCTCTCTCGCCCGTTCCATCTCTCTCTCTCTCTCTCGCGCCTGTCCGTCTCTCTCTCTCTCTCTCTCGCGCCCGTCCGTCTCTCTCTCGCCCGCCCTCTCTCTCTCTCGCCCGCCTCTCTCTCTCTCGCCCGCCTCTCTCTCTCTCGCCCGCCTCTCTCTCTCTCGCCCGCCTCTCCCTCTCTCGCCCGCCTCTCCCTCTCTCGCCCGCCTCTCCCTATCTCGCCCGTCTCTCTCTCTCTCACGCCCGATTCTCTCTCTCTCACGCCCGATTCTCTCTCTCTCACGCCCGTGTCTCTCTCTCACGCCCGTGTCTCTCTCTCTCTCGCCCGTGTCTCTCTCTCTCTCGCCCGTGTCTCTCTCTCTCTCGCCCGTGTCTCTCTCTCTCTCGCCCGTGTCTCTCTCTCTCTCTCGCCCGTCCGTCTCTCTCTCGCCCGTCCGTCTCTCTCTCTCGCGCCCGTAGGCCTCTCTCTCTCTGTCGCCCGTCCGCCACTCTCTCTCTCTCGCCCGTCCGCCTCTCTCTCTCTCGCCCATCCGCCTTTCTCTCCCGCCTCTCTCTCTCTCTTGACCGTCCGCCTCTCTCTCTCGACCGTCCCGCCTCTCTCGCTCTCACGCCCGTCTCTCTCTCGCCCGTCTCTCTCTCGCGCCCGGCTCTCTCTCGCGCCCGGCTCTCTATCGCGCCCGGCTCTCTCTCTCGCGCCCGGCTCTCTCTCGCGCCCGGCTCTCTCTCGCGCCCGGCTCTCTCTCGCCCGTCCGCCTCTCTGTCTCTCGCCCGTCCGCCTCTCTTTTTCTCTCTCACCGTCCGCCTCTCTCCCTCGCCCGTACGTCTCTCTCTCTCTCTCGCCCGTCCGTCTCTCTCTCTCTCTCTCGCCCGTCCGCCTCTCTCTCTCTCGCCCGTCCGCCTCTCTCTCTCGCCCGTCCGCCTCTCTCTCTCTCGCCCGTCCGCCTCTCTCTCTCACGCCCGTCCGCCTCTCTCTCTCGCCCGTCCGCCTCTCGCTCTCTCGCCCGTCCGCCTCTCTCTCTCGCGCCCGTCCGCCTCTCTCTCTCTCGCCCGTCCGCCTCTCTCTCTCTTGCCCGCCCGTCCGTTTCTCTCTCTCTCTCTCGGCCCGCCCGTCCCGTTTCTCTCTCTCTCTCTCGGCCGTCCGTCCTGCTCTCTCTCTCTCGCCCGTCCGTCTCTCACTCTCTCGCCCGTCCGTCAGTCTCTCTCTCTCTCCTCGCCCGTCCGTCCGACTATCTCTCTTGCCCGTCCTCTCTCTCTCTCTCGCCCGTCCGTCTCTCTCTCTCGCCCCGTCCCGTCTCTCTCTCTCGCCCGTCCGTCTCTCTCTCTCTCGCCCGTCCATCTCTCTCTCTCTCGCCCGTCCGTCTCTCTCTCTCTCTCGCCTGTCCGCCTCTCTCTCTCTCGCCCGTCCGCCTCTCTCTCCCTCGCCCGTCCGACTCTCTCTCTCTCGCCCGTCCGCCTCTCTCTCTCGCCCGTCCGCCTCTCTCTCTCTCGCCCGTCCGCCCGTCTCTCTCTCTCTCTCGCCCACCTGTCTCTCTCTCTCTCGCCCGTCCCGTCTCTCTCTCTCTCGCCCGTCCGTCTCTCTCTCTCTCGCCCGTCCACCTCTCTCTCTCTCGCCCGTCCGCCTCTCTCTCCTCGCCCGTCCGCCTCTCTCTCTCTCGCCCGTCCGTCTCTCTCTCTCTCGCCCGTCCGTCTCTCTCTCTCTCTCGCCCGTCCGTCTCTCTCTCTCGCCCGTCCGTCTCTCTCTCTCTCTCTCTCTCGCCCGTCCGTGCGTCTCTCTCTCTCTCGCCCGTCCGTGCGTCTCTCTCTCTCTCGCCCGTCCGTCTCTCTCTCTCTCTCGCCCGTCCGTCTCTCTCTCTCTCTCGCCCCGTCCGTTTCTCTCTCTCTCTCGCCCGTCCCGTCTCTCTCTCTCTCGCCCCGTCCATCTCTCTGTCTCTCGCCCGTCCATCTCTCCCTCTCTCTCTCGCCCGTCCGTCCGTCTCTCTCTCTCTCTCTCTCTCTCTCTCACCCGTCCGTCTCTCTCTCTCTCGCCCGCCTGTCCGTTTCTCTCTCTCTCTCTCGGCCGTCCGTCCTGTTCTCTCTCTCGCCCGTCCCGTCTCTCGCTCGCCCGTCCGTCTCTCGCTCGCCCGTCCGTCTCTCGCTCGCCCGTCCGTCTCTCGCTCGCCCCGTCCGTCTCTCGCTCGCCCGTCCCGTCTCTCGCTCGCCCGTCCGTCTCTCGCTCGCCCGTCCATCTCTCTCTCTCACCCGTCCGTCTCTCTCTCTCTCGCCCCGTCCGTCTCTCTCTCTCTCGCCCGTCCGCCTCTCTCTCTCTCGCCCGTCCGCCTCTCTCTCTCGCCCGTCCGCCTCTCTCTCTCTCGCCCGTCCGCCTCTCTCTCTCACGCCCGTCCGCCTCTCGCTCTCCTCGCCCGTCCCGCCTCTCGCTCTCCTCGCCCGTCCGCCTCTCTCTCTCGCACCTGTCCGCCTCTCTCTCTCTCGCCCGTCCGCCTCTCTCTCTCTCGCCCGTCCGCCTCTATCTCTCTCGCCCGTCCGCCTCTCTCTCTCTCGCCCGGGCCGTCTCTGACTCTCTCTCTCGCCCGTCCGTCTCTCTCTCTCTCACCCGTCCGTCTCTCTCTCTCTCTCGCCCTTCCGTGCGTCTCTCTCTCTCTCGCCCGTCCGTGCATCTCTCTCTCTCTCGCCCGTCCGTGCGTCTCTCTCTCTCTCGCCCGTCCGTCTCTCACTCTCTCGCCCGTCCGTCAGTCTCTCTCTCTCTCTCGCCCGTCCGTCCGACTATCTCTCTCGCCCGTCCTCTCTCTCTCTCTCGCCCGTCCGTCTCTCTCTCTCTCGCCCGTCCGTCTCTCTCTCTCTCGCCCGTCCGTCTCTCTCTCTCTCGCCCGTCCGTCTCTCTCTCTCTCGCCCGTCGCCTCTCTCTCTCGCCCGTCCGCCTCTCTCTCTCTCGCCCGTCCGCCCCTCTCTCTCTCTCGCCCGTCCGTCAGTCTCTCTCTCTCTCTCGCCCGTCCGTCCGACTATCTCTCTCGCCCGTCCTCTCTCTCTCTCTCGCCCATCCGTCTCTCTCTCTCTCTCGCCCGTCCGTCCGTCCTGCTCTCTCTTTCTCGCCCGTCCGTCTCTCTCTCTCTCTCGCCATCCGTCTGTCTCTCTCTCACCCGTCCATCTCTCTCTCCCTCTCGCCCGTGTCTCTCTCCCTCTCGCCCGTTTGTCTCTCTCTCTCGCCCGTTTGTCTCTCTCTCTCGCCCCGTTTGTCTCTCTCTCGTCGCCCGTCCGTCTCTCTCTCTCTCGCCCGTCCGTCGCTCTCTCTCACCCGTCCGTCTCTCTCTCTCTCGCCCGTCCGTGCGTCTCTCTCTCTCTCGCCCGTCCGTGCGTCTCTCTCTCTCGCCCGTCCGTGCGTCTCTCTCTCTCGCCCCGTCCGTGCGTCTCTCTCTCTCTCGCCCGTCCGTGCGTCTCTCTCTCTCTCGCCCGTCCGTGCGTCTCTCTCTCTCTCGCCCGTCCGTCTCTCTCTCTCTCTCTCGCCCGTCCGTGCGTCTCTCTCTCTCTCGCCCGTCCGTGCGTCTCTCTCTCTCTCGCCCGTCCGTCTCTCTCTCTCTCTCGCCCGTCCGTCTCTCTCTCTCTCTCGCCCGTCCGTCTCTCTCTCTCTCTCGCCCGTCCGTTTCTCTCTCTCTCTCACCCGTCCGTCTCTCTCTCTCGCCCGTCCGTCTCTCTCTCTCTCGCCCGTCCGTCTCTCTGTCTCTCGCCCGTCCATCTCTCCCTCTCTCTCTCGCCCGTCCGTCTCTCCCTCTCTCTCTCGCCCGTCCGTCCGTCTCTCTCTCTCTCTCTCTCTCTCTCGCCCGTCCGTCTCTCTCTCTCTCGCCCGCCTGTCCCGGTTCTCTCTCTCTCTCTCGGCCGTCCGTCCTGCTCTCTCTCTCGCCCGTCCGTCTTCGCTCGCCCGTCCGTCTGTCGCTCGCCCCGTCCGTCTCTCGCTCGCCCGTCCGTCTCTCGCTCGCCCGTCCGTCTCTCGCTCGCCCGTCCGTCTCTCTCGCCCGTCCGTCTCTCTCTCTCTCGCCCGTCCGTCTCTCTCTCTCTCCGCCCGTCCGCCTCTCTCTCTCTCGCCCGTCCGCCTCTCTCTCTCTCGCCCGTCCGCCTCTCTCTCTCTCGCCCGTCCGCCTCTCTCTCTCTCGCCCGTCCGCCTCTCGCTCTCTCGCCCGTCCGCCTCTCTCTCTCGCGCCCGTCCGCCTCTCTCTCTCTCGCCCGTCCCCTCTCTCTCTCTCGCCCGCCTGTCCGTTTCTCTCTCTCTCTCTCGGCCGCCCGTCCGTTTCTCTCTCTCTCTCTCGGCCGTCCGTCCTGCTCTCTCTCTCTCGCCCGTCCGTCTCTCACTCTCTCGCCCGTCCGTCAGTCTCTCTCTCTCTCTCGCCCGTCCGTCCGACTATCTCTCTCGCCCGTCCTCTCTCTCTCTCTCGCCCGTCCCGTCTCTCTCTCTCTCGCCCGTCCGTCTCTCTCTCTCTCGCCCGTCCGTCTCTCTCTCTCTCGCCCGTCCGTCTCTCTCTCTCTCGCCCGCCTTCCGTCTCTCTCTCTCTCGCCCGTCCGTCTCTCTCTCTCTCGCCCGTCCGTCTCTCTCTCTCTCGCCCGTCCGTCTCTCTCTCTCTCGCCCGTCCGTCTCTCTCTCTCTCGCCCGTCCGCCTCTCTCTCTCTCGCCCGTCCGACTCTCTCTCTCGCCCTTCCGCCTCTCTCTCTCTCCGCCTGTCCGCCTCTCTCTCTCTCGCCCGTCCGCCCGTCTCTCTCTCTCTCTCGCCCGTCCGTCAGTCTCTCTCCTCTCTCTCGCCCGTCCGTCCGACTATCTCTCTCGCCCGTCCTCTCTCTCTCTGTCGCCCATCCGTCTCTCTCTCTCTCTCTCGCCCGACCGTCCGTCCTGCTCTCTCTTTCTCGCCCGTCCGTCCTCTCTCTCTCTCTCGCCCATCCGTCTGTCTCTCTCTCACCCGTCCATCTCTCTCTCTCTCTCGCCCGCCTCTCTCTCTCTCGCCCGCCTCTCTCTCTCTCGCCCGCCTCTCTCTCTCTCGCCCGCCTCTCTCTCTCTCGCCCGCCTCTCTCTCTCTCGCCCGCCTCTCTCTCTCTCGCCCGCCTCTCTCTCTCTGTCGCCCGTCCGCCACTCTCTCTCTCTCGCCCGTCCGCCTCTCTCTCTCTCGCCCATCCGCCTTTCTCTCCCGCCTCTCTCTCTCTCTTGACCGTCCGCCTCTCTCTCTCGACCGTCCGCCTCTCTCGCTCTCACGCCCGTCTCTCTCTCGCCCGTCTCTCTCTCGCGCCCGGCTCTCTCTCGCGCCCGGCTCTCTCTCGCCCGTCCGCCTCTCTGTCTCTCGCCCGTCCGCCTCTCTTTTTCTCTCTCACCCATCCGCCTCTCTCCCTCGCCCGTACGTCTCTCTCTCTCTCTCGCCCGTCCGTCTCTCTCTCTCTCTCTCGCCCGTCTGTCTCCCTCTCTCTCTCTCTCGCCCGTCCGTCTCTCTCTCTCTCTCTCGCCCGTCCGTCTCTCTCTCTCGCCCGTCCGTCTCTCTCTCTCTCTCGCCCGTCCGTCTCTCTCTCTCTTGCCTGTCCGTCTCTCTCTCTCTCTCTCGCCCGTCCGTCTCTCTCTCTCTCGCCCGTCCCGTCTCTGTCTCTCTCTCGCCCTTCCGTCTCTCTCTCTCGCCCGTCGTCTCTCTCTCTCTCTCTCTCGCTCGTCTCTCTCTCTCTCGCCCGTCTCTCTCTCTCACGCCCGTCTCTCTCTCTCACGCCCGTCTCTCTCTCTCACGCCCGTCACTCTCTCTCACGCCCGTCCCCTCTCTCACGCCCGTCCCTCTCTCACGCCCGTCTCTCTCTCACGCCCGTCTCTCTCTCTCACGCCCGTCTCTCTCCCTCACGCCCCACTCTCTCTCTCATGCCCCTCTCTCTCTCTCACGCCCCTCTCTCTCTCACACCCCTCTCTCTCTCTCACGCCCCTCTCTCTCTCTCACGCCCGTCTCTCTCTCTCATGCCCTCTCTCTCTCTCACGCCCGTCTCTCTCTCACGCCCGTCTCTCTCTCTCTCATGCCCGTCTCTCTCTCTCTCACGCCCGTCTCTCTCCCGCCCGT
This sequence comes from Isurus oxyrinchus, assembly GCA_026770705.1. Lineage (NCBI taxonomy): Eukaryota > Metazoa > Chordata > Chondrichthyes > Lamniformes > Lamnidae > Isurus > Isurus oxyrinchus. Next base: position 69,177 of record JANJGN010002221.1, read on the forward strand.
CTGTCTCTCTCACTCTCTCTCACCCGTCTCACTCTCTCTCATGCCCGTCTCTCTCTCGCCCGTCTCGCTCTTTCACGCCCGTCCGTCTCTCTCTCGCTCTCGCCCGTCCGCCTCTCTCTCGCCCGTCTGTTTCTCTCTCACGCCCATGTGTCTCTCTCTCTCTCTCATGCCCGTCCTCTCTCTCTCATCCTCTCACGCCCGTCTGTCTATCTCTCTCTCGCCCACCGGTCCCTCTTGCGCCCGTCCGACTCTCTCGCGCCCGACCGACTCTCTCGCGCCCGTCCGTCTCTCTCGCGCCCGTCCGTCTCTCTCGCGCCCGTCTGTCTCTCTCTCACCCGTCCTTCTCCCTCTCGTCTCTCTGTCTCTCTCTCTCACGCCGGTCTCTCTCTCTCACACCCGTCTCTCTCGCCCGTCCGTCTCTCTCTCTCTGTCGCTCGTCCGTCTCTCTCTCTCTGTCGCTCGTCCGTCTCTCTCTCTCTCTCGCCCGTCAGCCTCTGACTCTCCCTCTCACGCCCGTCTCTCTCTCTCTTTTCACGCCCGTCTCTCTCTCCCTCTCTCACGCCCGTCTCTCTCTCTCTCTCTCTCTCTCACTCCCGTCTCTCTCTCGCCCCGCCCGTCTCTCTCTCGCCCGCCCGTCTCTCTCTCGCCCGCACCGTCTCTCTCTCGCCCGCCCGTCTCTCTCTCGCCCCGCCCGTCTCTCTCTCGCCCCGCCCGTCTCTCTCTCGCCCGTCCGCCTCTCTCTCGCCCGTCCGCCTCTCTCTCTCTCTCTCGCCCGTCCGCCTCTCTCTCTCTCTCGCCCGTCCGCCTCTCTCTCTCTCTCGCCCGGCGCCTCTCTCTCTCTCTCTCGCCCGTCCGCCTCTCTCTCTCTCTCGCCCGTCCCGTCTTCGCTTGCCCGTCCGTCTCTCGCTCGCCCCGTCCGTCTCTCGCCTCGGCCCGTCCGTCTCTCGCTCGCCCGTCCGTCTCTCGCTCTCACCCGTCCGTCTCTCTCTCTCTCGCCCGTCCGTCTCTCTCTCTCTCGCCCGTCCGCCTCTCTCTCTCTCGCCCGTCCGCCTCTCTCTCTCGCGCCCCGTCCGCCTCTCTCTCTCTCGCCCGTCCGCCTCTCTCTCTCGCCCGTCCGCCTCTCTCTCTCTCCGCCCGTCCGCCTCTCTCTCTCTCCTCGCCCGTCCGCCTCTCGCTCTCTCGCCCCGTCCGCCTCTCTCTCTCGCGCCCGTCCGCCTCTCTCTCTCTCGCCCGTCCGCCTCTCTCTCTCTCGCCCGCCCGTCCGTTTCTCTCTCTCTCTCTCGGCCGCCCGTCCGTTTCTCTCTCTCTCTCTCGGCCCGTCCGTCCTGCTCTCTCTCTCTCGCCCGTCCGTCTCTCACTCTCTCGCCCGTCCGTCAGTCTCTCTCTCTCTCTCTCGCCCGTCCGTCCGACTATCTCTCTCACCCGTCCTCTCTCTCTCTCTCGCCCGTCCGTCTCTCTCTCTCGCCCGTCCGTCTCTCTCTCTCTCGCCCGTCCGTCTCTCTCTCTCTCGCCCGTCCGTCTCTCTCTCTCTCGCCCGTCTGACTCTCTCTCTCTCGCCCGTCCGCCTCTCTCTCTCGCCCGTCCGCCTCTCTCTCTCTCGCCCGTCCGCCGTCTCTCTCTCTCTCTCGCCCGTCCGTCAGTCTCTCTCTCGCCCGTCCCGTCCGACTATCTCTCTCGCCCGTCCTCTCTCTCTCTGTCGCCCATCCGTCTCTCTCTCTCTCTCTTGCCCGACCGTCCGTCCTGCTCTCTCTTTCTCGCCCGTCCGTCTCTCTCTCTCTCTCGCCCATCCGTCTGTCTCTCTCTCACCCGTCCATCTCTCTCTCTCTCTCGCCCGCCTCTCTCTCTCTCGCCCGCCTCTCTCTCTCTCGCCCGCCTCTCTCCCTCTCGCCCCTCTCTCTCTCGCCCGCCTCTCTCTCTCTCCGCCCGCCTCTCTCTCTCTCGCCCCGCCTCTCTCTCTCTCGCCCGCCTCTCTCTCTCTCGCCCGCCTCTCTCTCTCTCGCCCGCCTCTCTCTCTCTCGCCCGCCTCTCCCTCTCTCGCCCGCCTCTCCCTCTCTCGCCCCGCCTCTCCCTCTCTCGCCCGTCTCTCTCACTTTCGCCCGTCTCTCTCTCTCACTCCCGTCTATCTCTCAGGTATGTCTCTCTCTCACGCCCGATTCTCTCTCTCTCTCGCCCGTGTCTCTCTCTCTCTCTCGCCCCGTCCATCTCTCTCTCTCTCGCCTGTCCGCCTCTCTCTCTCTCGCCCGTCCGTCCGTCTCTCTCTCTCGCCCGTCCTCAGTCTCTCTCTCTCTCGCCCGTCTGTCTCTCTCCCTCACGCCCGTCCGTCTCTCTCTCTCTCGCCCGTCCGTCTCTCTCCCTCTCGCCCGTCCGTCTCTCTCTCTCGCCCGTCCGTCTCTCTCTCTCGCCCGTCCCGTCTCTCTCTCTCTCGCCCGCGTCCGCCTCTCTCTCTCTCGCCTGCCTCTCCCTCTCTCGCCCGTCTCTCTCCCTATCTCGCCCGTCTCTCTCTCTCACTCCCGTCTCTCTCTCAGGTATGTCTCTCTCTTACGCCCGATTCTCTCTCTCTCACGCCCGATTCTCTCTCTCTCTCGCCCGTCCGTCTCTCTCTCTCCGCCCGTCCGTCTCTCTCTCTCTCGCCCGTCCGCCTCTCTCTCTCTCGCCTGCCTCTCCCTCTCTCGCCCGTCTCTCTCCCTATCTCGCCCGTCTCTCTCACTTTCGCCCGTCTCTCTCACTTTCGCCCGTCTCTCTCTCTCACTCCCGTCTCTCTCTCAGGTATGTCTCTCTCTCACGCCCGATTCTCTCTCTCTCACGCCCAATTCTCTCTCTCTCTCGCCCATCCGTCTCTCCCTCTCTCGCCCGTCCGTCCGTCTCTCTCTCTGTCTCTCGCCCGTCCGTCCGTCCGTCTCTCTCTCTCTCTCTCTCTCGCCCGTCCGTCCGTCCGTCTCTCTCTCTCTCTCTCTCTCTCACCCCGTCCGTCCGTCTCTCTCTCTCTCTCGCCCGCCCGTCCGTCCGTCTCTCTCTCTCTCTCTCGGCCGTCCGTCCTGCTCTCTTTCTCTCGCCCATCCGTCTCTCTCTCTCGCCCGTCCATCTCTCTCTCTCTCTCTCGCGCCTGTCCGTCTCTCTCTCTCGCGCCCGTCCGTCTCTCTCTCGCCCGCCTCTCTCTCTCTCTCGCCCGCCTCTCTCTCTCTCGCCCGCCTCTCTCTCTCTCGCCCGCCTCTCTCTCTCTCGCCCCGCCTCTCTCTCTCTCGCCCGCCTCTCTCTCTCTCGCCCGCCTCTCTCTCTCTCGCCCGCCTCTCTCTCTCTCGCCCCGCCTCTCTCTCTCTCGCCCGCCTCTCTCTCTCTCGCCCGCCCTCTCTCTCTCTCGCCCGCCTCTCTCTCTCTCTCGCCCGCCTCTCCCTCTCTCGCCCGCCTCTCCCTCTCTCGGCCCGCCTCTCCCTATCTCGCCGTCTCTCTCTCTCTCACGCCCGATTCTCTCTCTCTCACGCCCGATTTCTCTCCTCTCTCACGCCCGTGTCTCTTTCTCACGCCCGTGTCTCTCTCTCTCTCGCCCGTGTCTCTCTCTCTCTCGCCCGTGTCTCTCTCTCTCTCTCGCCCGTCCCGTCTCTCTCTCGCCCGTCCGTCTCTCTCTCTCGCGCCCGTAGGCCTCTCTCTCTCTCGCCCGTCCGCCACTCTCTCTCTCCTCGCCCGTCCCGCCTCTCTCTCTCTCGCCCATCCGCCTCTCTCTCCCGCCTCTCTCTCTCTCTCGACCGTCCGCCTCTCTCTCGCCCGCCTCTCTCTCTCTCGCCCGCCTCTCTCTCTCTCGCCCGCCTCTCTCTCTCTCGCCCGCCTCTCTCTCGCCCGCCTCTCTCTCTCTCGCCCGCCTCTCTCTCTCTCGCCCGCCTCTCTCTCTCTCGCCCGCCTCTCTCTCTCTCGCCCGCTCTCTCTCTCTCTCGCCCGCCTCTCCCTCTCTCGCCCGCCTCTCCCTCTCTCGCCCGCCTCTCCCTCTCTCGCCCGCCTCTCCCCTCTCTCGCCCGCCTCTCCCTATCTCGCCCGTCTCTCTCTCTCTCACGCCCGTCTCTCTCTCTCTCACGCCCGATTCTCTCTCTCTCACGCCCGTGTCTCTCTCTCACGCCCGTGTCTCTCTCTCTCTCGCCGTGTCTCTCTCTCTCTCGCCCGTGTCTCTCTCTCTCTCGCCCGTGTCTCTCTCTCTCTCTCGCCCGTCCGTCTCTCTCTCGCCCGTCCGTCTCTCTCTCTCGCGCCCGTAGGCCTCTCTCTCTCTGTCGCCCGTCCGCCACTCTCTCTCTCTCGCCCGTCCGCCTCTCTCTCTCTCGCCCATCCGCCTCTCTCTCCCGCCTCTCTCTCTCTCTCGACCGTCCGCCTCTCTCTCTCGACCGTCTGCCTCTCTCGCTCTCACGCCCGTCTCTCTCTCGCCCGTCTCTCTCTCGCGCCCGGCTCTCTCTCGCAGCCCGGCTCTCTCTCGCGCCCCCGGCTCTCTCTCGCGCCCGGCTCTCTCTCGCGCCCGGCTCTCTCTCGCACCCGGCTCTCTCTCGCCCGTCCGCCTCTCTGTCTCTCGCCCGTCCGCCTCTCTTTTTCTCTCTCACCCGTCCGCCTCTCTCCCTCGCCCGTACGTCTCTCTCTCTCTCTCGCCCGTCCGTCTCTCTCTCTCTCTCTCGCCCGTCTGTCTCCCTCTCTCTCTCTCTCGCCCGTCCGTCTCTCTCTCTCTCTCTCTCGCCCGTTCCGTCTCTCTCTCTCGCCCGTCCGTCTCTCTCTCTCGCCCGTCCGTCTCTCTCTCTCTCTCGCCCGTCCGTCTCTCTCTCTCTTGCCTGTCCGTCTCTCTCTCTCTCTCTCTCGCCCGTCCGTCTCTCTCTCTCTCGCCCGTCCGTCTGTCTCTCTCTCGCCCATCCGTCCGTCTCTGCCTCTCTCTCGCCCTTCCGTCTCTCTCTCTCGCCCGTCCGTCTCTCTCTCTCTCTCTCGCCCTTCCGTCTCTCTCTCTCGCCCGTCCGTCTCTCTCTCTCTCTCTCTCGCTCGTCTCTCTCTCTCTCGCCCGTCTCTCTCTCTCACGCCCGTCTCTCTCTCTCACGCCCGTCACTCTCTCTCACGCCCGTCCCTCTCTCACGCCCGTCCCCTCTCTCACGCCCGTCTCTCTCTCTTCACGCCCCGTCTCTCTCTCTCACGCCCGTCTCTCTCCCTCACGCCCCACTCTCTCTCTCATGCCCCTCTCTCTCTCTCACGCCCCTCTCTCTCTCTCATGCCCTCTCTCTCTCTCACGCCCGTCTCTCTCTCACGCCCGTCTCTCTCTCTCTCATGCCCGTCTCTCTCTCTCTCACGCCCGTCTCTCTCCCGCCCGTCTGTCTCTCTCACTCTCTCTCACCCCGTCTCTCTCTCTCTCATGCCCGTCTCTCTCTCGCCCGTCTCGCTCTTTCACGCCCGTCCGTCTCTCTCCTCGCTCTCGCCCGTCCGCCTCTCTCTCGCCCGTCTGTTTCTCTCTCACGCCCATGTGTCTCTCTCTCTCTCTCATGCCCGTCCTCTCTCTCTCATCCTCTCACGCCCGTCTGTCTATCTCTCTCTCGCCCACCGGTCCCTCTTGCGCCCGTCCGACTCTCTCGCGCCCGACCGACTCTCTCGCGCCCGTCCGTCTCTCTCGCGCCCGTCCGTCTCTCTCGCGCCCGTCCGTCTCTCTCGCGCCCGTCTGTCTCTCTCTCACCCGTCCTTCTCCCTCTCGTCTCTCTGTCTCTCTCTCTCACGCCGGTCTCTCTCTCTCACACCCGTCCTCTCTCGCCCGTCCGTCTCTCTCTCTCTGTCGCTCGTCCGTCTCTCTCTCTCTGTCGCTCGTCCGTCTCTCTCTCTCTGTCGCTCGTCCGTCTCTCTCTCTCTGTCGCTCGTCCCGTCAGCCTGACTCTCCCTCTCACGCCCGTCTCTCTCTCTCTTTCACGCCCGTCTCTCTCTCTCTCTCTCACGCCCGTCTCTCTCTCTCTCTCTCACGCCCAGTCTCTCTCTCTCTCTCTCTCTCCGCCCGTCTCTCTCTCTCTCTCTCTCTCACGCCCGTCTCTCTCTCTCTCTCACGCCCGTCTCTCTCTCTCTCTCTCTCACGCCCGTCTCTCTCTCTCTCTCTCTCACTCCCGTCTCTCTCTCGCCCGCCCGTCTCTCTCTCGCCCCGCCCGTCTCTCTCTCGCCCGCCCGTCTCTCTCTCGCCCGCCCGGTCTCTCTCTCGCCCGCCCGTCTCTCTCTCGCCCGCCCGTCTCTCTCTCACCGTCCGCCTCTCTCTCTCTCTCTCGCCCGTCCGCCTCTCTCTCTCTCTCTCGCCCGTCCGCCTCTCTCTCTCTCTCTCGCCCGTCCGCCTCTCTCTTCTCTCGCCTGTCCGCCTCTCTCTCTCTCTCGCCCGTCCGCCTCTCTCTCTCGCCCGTCCGCCTCTCTCTCTCGCCCGTCCGCCTCTCTCTCTCTCTCGCCCGTCCGCCTCTCTCTCTCTCTCGCCCGTCCGCCTCTCTCTCTCTCTCGCCCGTCCGCCTCTCTCTCTCTCTCTCGCCCGTCCGCCTCTCTCTCTCGCCCGTCCGCCTCTCTCTCTCTCTCTCGCCCCGTCCGTCTCTCTCTCTCTCTCTCGCCCGTCCGACTCTCTCTCTCTCTCGCCCGTCCGTCTCTCTCTCTCTCTCGCCCGTCCGCCTCTCTCTCTCTCTCGCCCCGTCCGCCTCTCTCTCTCTCGCCCGTCCGCCTCTCTCTCTCTCGCCCGTCCGCCTCTCTCTCTCGCCCGTACGCCTCTCTCTCTCTCTCGCCCGTCCGCCTCTCTCTCTCTCTCGCCCGTCCCGCCTCTCTCTCTCTCTCTCGCCCGTCCGCCTCTCTCTCTCGCCCGTCCGCCTCTCTCTCTCTCTCTCGCCCGTCCGTCTCTCTCTCTCGCCCCGTCTGTCTCTCTCTCTCTCTCGCCCGTGTCTCTCTCCCTCTCGCCCGTTTGTCTCTCTCTCTCGCCCGTTTGTCTCTCTCTCTCGCCCGTTTGTCTCTCTCTCGGTCGCCCGTCCGTCTCTCTCTCTCGCCCGTCCGTCGCTCTCTCTCGCCCGTCCGTCTCTCTCTCTCTTGCCCGTCCGTGCGTCTCTCTCTCTCTCGCCCGTCCGCCTCTCTCTCTCTCTCGCCCGTCCGCCTCTCTCTCTCTCGTCCGTCCGCCTCTCTCTCTCTCGTCCGTCCGCCTCTCTCTCTCTCGCCCGTCCTCCTCTCTCTCTCTCTCTCGCCAGTCCGCCTCTCTCTCTCTCTCTCTCGCCCGTCCGCCTCTCTCTCTCTCGCCCGTCCGCCTCTCTCTCTCTCGCCCGTCCGCCTCTCTCTCTCTCGCCCGTCCGCCTCTCTCTCTCTCGCCCGTCCGCCTCTCTCTCTCTCGCCCGTCCGCCTCTCTCTCTCTCGCCCGTCCGCCTCTCTCTCTCTCGCCCGTCCGCCTCTCTCTCTCTCATGCCCGTCCGCCTCTCTCTCTCTCTCGCCCGTCCGCCTCTTTCTCTCTCTCTCGCCCGTCTCTCTCTCTCTCTCTCTTTCTCTCGCCCGTCCGCCTCTCTCTCTCTCACGCCCATCTCTCTCGCCGGTCCGCCTCTCTCTCTCTCGCCCTTCCGCCTCTCTCTCTCACCGGTCCGCCTCTCTCTCTCTCTCTCACGCCCGTCCGCATCTCTCTCTCTCTCTCTCTCGCCCGTCCGCCTCTTTCTCTTTCTCGCCTGTCTCTCTCTCTCTCTCGCCCGTCCGCCTCTCTCTCTCGCCCTCCGTCTCTCTCTCGCCCGTCTCTCTCTTTCACGCCTGTCCGTCTCTCTCTCGCTCTCGCGTGTCCTCTCTCTCTCGCCCGTCCGCCTCTTTCTCTCTCTCGCCTGTCTCTCTCTCTCTCTCTCTCGCCCGTCCGCCTCTCTCTCTCTCGCCCTCCGTCTCTCTCTCACGCCCATCTCTCTCGCCCTCCGTCTCTCTCTCTCTCACGCCCATCTCTCTCGCCGGTCCGCCTCTCTCTCTCTCGCCCGTCTGCCTCTCTCTCGCTCTCACCTGTCCGCCTCTCTTTCTCTCTCAGCCCGTCCGCCTCTCTCTCTCTCTCGCCCGTCCGTCTCTTTCTTTCTCTCTCGCCCGTCCGTCTCTTTCTTTCTCTCTCGCCCGTCCGTCTCTTTCTTTCTCTCTCGCCCGTCCGACTCTTTCTTTCTCTCTCGCCCGTCTCTCACGCCCGATTCTCTCTCTCACGCCCGATTCTCTCTCCCTCACGTCCGATTCTCTCTCTCTCTCGCCCGATTCTCTCTCTCTCTCGCCCGTGTCCTCTCTCTCTCTCGCCCGTGTCTCTCTCTCTCTCGCCCGTGTCTCTCTCCCTCTCGCCCGTTTGTCTCTCTCTCTCGCCCGTTTGTCTCTCTCTCTCGCCCGTTTGTCTCTCTCTCGGTCGCCCCGTCCGTCTCTCTCTCTCGCCCGTCCGTCGCTCTCTGTCGCCCGTCCCGTCTCGCTCTCTCTCACCCGTCTGTGCGTCTCTCTCTCTCTCGCCCGTCCGTGCGTCTCTCTCTCTCTCGCCCGTCCGTGCGTCTCTCTCTCTCGCCCGTCCGTGCGTCTCTCTCTCTCTCTCGCCCGTCCGTGCGTCTCTCTCTCTCTCTCGCCCGTCCGTGCGTCTCTCTCTCTCTCGCCCGTCCGTGCGTCTCTCTCTCTCTCGCCCGGTCCGTGCGTCTCTCTCTCTCTCGCCCGTCCGTGCGTCTCTCTCTCTCTCGCCCGTCCGTCCGTCTCTCTCTCGCCCGTCCGTCTCTCTCTCTCGCCCGTCCGTCTCTCTCTCTCGCCCGTCCGTCTCTCTCTCTCTCTCTCGCCCGTCCGTCTCTCTCTCTCTCTCTCTCGCCCGTCCGTCTCTCTCTCTCTCTCGCCCGTCCGTTTCTCTCTCTCTCGCCCGTCCGTTTCTCTCTCTCTCTCTCGCCCGTCCGTCTCTCTCTCTCTCTCGCCCGTCCGTCTCTCTCTCTCTCGCCCGTCCGTCCTCTCTGTCTCTCGCCCGTCCATCTCTCCCTCTCTCTCTCGCCAGTCCGTCCGTCTCTCTCTCTCTCTCTCTCTCTCTCGCCCGTCCGTCTCTCTCTCTCTCTCTCTCTCACCCGTCCCGTCCGTCTCTCTCTCTCGCGCCCGCCCGTCCGTTTCTCTCTCTCTCTCTCGTCCCCGTCCGTCTCTCTCGCGCCTGTCCGTCTCTCTCGCGCCCGTCTCTCTCTCTCTCTCTCACGCCCGTCTCTCTCTCTCACGCCCGTCCTCTCTCTCTCACGCCCGTCTCTCTCTCTCTCTCACACCCATCTCTCTCTCTCACAGCCTGTCTCTCTCTCTCTCTCTCACGCCCGTCTCTCTCTCTCCCTCTCTCACGCCCGTCTCTCTCTCTCTCTCTCACGCCCGTCTCTCTCTCTCTCTCACGCCCGTCCCTCTCTCCCTCTCACGCACGGCTCTTTCACTCCCGTCTCTCTCTCTCTCGCCCGTCCGTCTCTCTCTCGCCCGTCCGTCTCTCTCTCGCCCGTCCGTCTCTCTCTCCCTCACTCCCGTCTCTCTCTCGCCTGCCCTTCTCTCTCTCGCCCGTCCGTCTCTCTCTCGCCCGTCCGTCTCTCTCTCTCTCTCGCCCGTCCGCCTCTGACTCCCTCTCTCTCCATCGTCGGCCTCTCTCTCGCCCATCCACCTCACTCTCACGCCCATCTCTCTCGCCCGTCCGCCTCTCTCTCTCTCTCTCTCGCCCGTCCGCCTCTCTCTCTCTCGCCCGTCCGCCTCTCTCTCTCTCTCGCCCCGTCCGTCAGTCTCTCTCTCTCTCTCGCCCGTCCGTCCGACTATCTCTCTCGCCCGTCCTCTCTCTCTCTGTCGCCCATCCGTCTCTCTCTCTCTCTCTCTCGCCCGACCGTCCGTCCTGCTCTCTCTTTCTCGCCCGTCCGTCTCTCTCTCTCTCTCGCCCATCCCGTCTGTCTCTCTCTCACCCGTCCATCTCTCTCTCTCTCTCGCCCGCCTCTCTCTCTCTCCGCCGCCTCTCTCTCTCTCGCCCGCCTCTCTCTCTCTCGCCCGCCTCTCTCTCTCTCGCCCGCCTCTCTCTCTCTCGCCCGCCTCTCTCTCTCTCGCCCGCCTCTCTCTCTCTCGCCCGCCTCTCTCTCTCTCGCCCGCCTCTCTCTCTCGCCCCGCCTCTCTCTCTCTCGCCCGCCTCTCTCCTCTCTCGCCTCGCCCGCCTCTCCCTCTCTCGCCCGTCTCTCCCTATCTCGCCCGTCTCTCTCACTTTCGCCCGTCTCTCTCTCTCACTCCCGTCTATCTCTCAGGTATGTCTCTCTCTCACGCCCGATTCTCTCTCTCTCTCGCCCGTGTCGCTCTCTCTCTCTCGCCCGTGTCTCTCTCTCTCTCTCGCCCGTCCGTCTCTCTCTCTCTCGCCTGTCCGCCTCTCTCTCTCTCTCTCTCGCCCGTCCGTCCGTCTCTCTCTCTCGCCCGTCCGTCCGTCTCTCTCTCTCTCGCCCGTCTGTCTCTCTCCCTCACGCCCGTCCGTCTCTCTCTCTCTCGCCCGTCCGTCTCTCTCCCTCTCGCCCGTCCGTCTCTCTCTCTCTCGCCCGTCCGCCTCTCTCTCTCTCGCCTGCCTCTCCCTCTCTCGCCCGTCTCTCTCACTTTCGCCCGTCTCTCTCACTTTCGCCCGTCTCTCTCACTTTCGCCCGTCTCTCTCTCTCACACCCGTCTCTCTCTCAGGTATGTCTCTCTCTCACGCCCGATTCTCTCTCTCTCACGCCCGATTCTCTCTCTCTCTCGCCCGTGTCGCTCTCTCTCTCTCGCCCATCCGTCTCTCCCTCTCTCGCCCGTCCGTCCGTCTCTCTCTCTGTCTCTCGCCCGTCCGTCCGTCCATCTCTCTCTCTCTCTCTCGCCCGTCCGTCCGTCTCTCTCTCTCTCTCTCTCACCCGTCCGTCCGTCTCTCTCTCTCTCTCGCCCGCCCGTCCGTCCGTCTCTCTCTCTCTCTCTCTCGCCCATCCGTCTCTCTCTTGCCCGTCCGTCTCTCTCTCTCTCTCTCGCGCCCGTCCGTCCTCTCTCTCTCTCTCTCGCGCCCGTCCCGTCTCTCTCTCGCCCGTCCGTCTCTCTCTCGCCCGCCTCTCTCTCTCTCGCCCGCCTCTCTCTCTCGCCCCGCCCTCTCTCTCTCGCCCGCCTCTCTCTCTCTCGCCCCGCCTCTCTCTCTCTCGCCCGCCTCTCTCTCTCGCCCGCCTCTCTCTCTCATCGCCCGCCTCTCTCTCTCTCTCGCCCGCCTCTCTCTCTCTCGCCCGCCCTCTCTCTCTCTCGCCCGCCTCTCTCCCTCTCTCGCCCGCCTCTCCCTCTCTCGCCCGCCTCTCCCTCTCTCGCCAGCCTCTCCCTATCTCGCCCGATTCTCTCTCTCTCACGCCCGATTCTCTCTCTCACGCCCGATTCTCTCTCTCTCACGCCCGTGTCTCTCTCTCACGCCCGTGTCTCTCTCTCACGCCCGTGTCTCTCTCTCTCTCGCCCGTGTCTCTCTCTCTCTCGCCCGTGTCTCTCTCTCTCTCTCGCCCGTACCGTCTCTCTCTCTCGCGCCCGTAGGCCTCTCTCTCTCTCTCGCCCGTCCGCCACTCTCTCTCTCTCGCCCGTCCGCCTCTCTCTCTCTCGCCCATCCGCCTCTCTCTCCCGCCTCTCTCTCTCTCGACCGTCCGCCTCTCTCTCTCGACCGTCCGCCTCTCTCTCTCGACCGTCCGCCTCTCTCTCTCGACCGTCCGCCTCTCTCTCTCGACCGTCCGCCTCTCTCTCTCGACCGTCCGCCTCTCTCGCTCTCACGCCCGTCTCTCTCTCGCCCGTCTCTCTCGCGCCCGGCTCTCTCTCGCGCCCCGGCTCTCTCTCGCGCCCGGCTCTCTCTCGCCCGTCCGCCTCTCTGTCTCTCGCCCGTCCCGCCTCTCACTTTCTCTCTCACCCGTCCGCCTCTCTCCCTCGCCCGTACGTCTCTCTCTCTCTCTCGCCCGTCCGTCTCTCTCTCTCTCTCTTGCCCGTCTGTCTCCCTCTCTCTCTCTCTCGCCCGTCCGTCTCTCTCTCTCTCTCTCTCTCTCTCGCCCGTCCCGTCTCTCTCTCTCGCCCGTCCGTCCGTCTCTCTCTCTCTCTCGCCCGTCCGTCTCTCTCTCTCTTGCCTGTCCGTCTCTCTCTCTCTCTCTCGCC
>JANJGN010002222.1:0-17500 GCA_026770705.1 Isurus oxyrinchus
GTGAGAGAGAGAGAGAGAGACACTGTGAGAGAGAGAGACACTGTGAGAGAGAGAGAGAGAGACACTGTGAGAGAGAGAGACACTGTGAGAGAGAGAGAGACACTGTGAGAGAGAGAGAGACACTGTGAGAGAGAGAGAGAGAGAGACACAGAGAGAGAGAGACTGTGAAGAGAGAGAGAGACACTGTGAGAGAGAGAGAGACACTGTGAGAGAGAGAGAGAGACACTGTGAGAGAGAGAGAGAGAGACACTGTGAGAGAGAGAGAGAGAGACACTGTGAGAGAGAGAGAGAGACACTGTGAGAGAGAGAGAGAGACACTGTGAGAGAGAGAGAGACACTGTGAGAGAGAGAGACACTGTGAGAGAGAGAGAGAGACACTGTGAGAGAGAGAGAGAGACACTGTGAGAGAGAGAGAGAGACACTGTGAGAGAGAGAGAGACACTGAGAGAGAGAGAGAGACACTGTGAGAGAGAGAGAGAGACACTGTGAGAGAGAGAGAGAGACACTGTGAGAGAGAGAGACAATGTGAGAGAGAGAGAGAGACACTGAGAGAGAGAGAGAGAGACACTGTGAGAGAGAGAGACACTGTGAGAGAGAGAGAGAGACACTGTGAGAGAGAGAGAGACACTGTGAGAGAGAGAGAGAGAGACACTGTGAGAGAGAGAGAGACTGTGAGAGAGAGACACTGTGAGAGAGAGAGAGACACTGTGAGAGAGAGAGAGAGACACTGTGAGAGAGAGAGAGAGGGACACTGTGAGAGAGAGAGAGAGATACTGTGAGAGAGAGAGAGAGAGAGACACTGTGAGAGAGAGAGAGCGACACTGTGAGAGAGAGAGAGAGACACTGTGAGAGAGAGAGAGACACTGTGAGAGAGAGAGAGACACTGTGAGAGAGAGAGAGAGACACTGAGAGAGAGAGAGAGAGACACTGTGAGAGAGAGAGAGAGACACTGAGAGAGAGAGAGAGAGACACTGAGAGAGAGAGAGAGAGACACTGAGAGAGAGAGAGACACTGTGAGAGAGAGAGAGAGACACTGTGAGAGAGAGAGAGAGACACTGAGAGAGAGAGAGAGAGAGACACTGTGAGAGAGAGAGAGAGAGACACTGTGAGAGAGAGAGACACTGTGAGAGAGAGAGAGAGACACTGTGAGAGAGAGAGAGAGACACTGAGAGAGAGAGAGAGAGACACTGTGAGAGAGAGAGAGACACTGTGAGAGAGAGAGAGAGACACTGAGAGAGAGAGAGAGAGACACTGTGAGAGAGAGAGAGAGAGACACTGTGAGAGAGAGAGAGAGACACTGTGAGAGAGAGAGACACTGTGAGAGAGAGAGAGACACACTGAGAGAGAGAGAGAGAGAGACACTGTGAGAGAGAGAGAGAGACACTGAGAGAGAGAGAGAGAGACACTGTGAGAGAGAGAGACACTGTGAGAGAGAGAGAGAGACACTGAGAGAGAGAGAGAGAGACACTGTGAGAGAGAGAGAGAGAGAGGGACACTGTGAGAGAGAGAGCGAGACACTGTGAGAGAGAGAGAGACACTGTGAGAGAGAGAGAGACACTGTGAGAGAGCGAGAGACACTGTGAGAGAGAGAGAGAGGACACTGTGAGAGAGAGAGAGACACTGTGAGAGAGAGAGACACTGTGGAGAGAGAGAGAGACACTGTGAGAGAGAGAGAGACACTGTGAGAGAGAGAGAGAGAGACACTGTGAGAGAGAGAGAGAGACACTGTGAGAGAGAGAGACACTGTGAGAGAGAGAGAGAGTGACACTGTGAGAGAGAGAGAGAGACACTGTGAGAGAGAGAGAGAGGGACACTGTGAGAGAGAGAGAGAGACACTGTGAGAGAGATAGAGAGAGACACTGTGAGAGAGAGAGAGACACTGTGAGAGAGAGAGAGAGAGACACTGTGAGAGAGAGAGAGAGACACAGAGAGAGAGAGAGAGACACTGTGAGAGAGAGAGAGACTGTGAGAGAGAGAGAGACACTGTGAGAGAGAGAGAGAGGGACACTGTGAGAGAGAGAGACACTGTGAGAGAGAGAGAGAGAGAGACACTGTGATAGAGAGAGAGCGACACTGTGAGAGAGAGAGAGAGACACTGTGAGAGAGAGAGAGAGACACTGTGAGAGAGAGAGAGAGACACTGAGAGAGAGAGAGAGAGACACTGTGAGAGAGAGAGAGAGACACTGAGAGAGAGAGAGAGAGACACTGAGAGAGAGAGAGAGACACTGAGAGAGAGACACTGTGAGCGAGAGCGAGAGACACTGTGAGAGAGAGAGAGAGACACTGAGAGAGAGAGAGAGAGAGACACTGTGAGAGAGAGAGAGAGAGACACTGTGAGAGAGAGAGACACTGTGAGAGAGAGAGAGAGAGACACTGTGAGAGAGAGAGAGAGAGACACTGTGAGAGAGAGAGAGAGACACTGTGAGAGAGAGAGAGAGACACTGTGAGAGAGAGAGAGAGACACTGTGAGAGAGAGAGAGAGACACTGAGAGAGAGAGAGAGAGACACTGTGAGAGAGAGAGAGAGACACTGTGAGAGAGAGAGAGACACTGTGAGAGAGAGAGACACTGTGAGAGAGAGAGGCACTGTGAGAGAGAGAGAGAGACACTGAGAGAGAGAGAGAGAGACACTGTGAGAGAGAGAGACACTGTGAGAGAGAGAGAGAGACACTGTGAGAGAGAGAGAGACACTGTGAGAGAGAGAGAGAGAGACACTGTGAGAGAGAGAGAGACTGTGAGAGAGAGACACTGAGAGAGAGAGAGAGGGACACTGTGAGAGAGAGAGAGAGACACTGTGAGAGAGAGAGAGAGAGACACTGTGAGAGAGAGAGAGCGACACTGTGAGAGAGAGAGAGAGACACTGTGAGAGAGAGAGACACTGTGAGAGAGAGAGAGACACTGTGAGAGAGAGAGAGAGACACTGAGAGAGAGAGAGAGAGACACTGTGAGAGAGAGAGAGAGACACTGAGAGAGAGAGAGAGAGAAATGAGAGAGAGAGAGAGAGACACTGAGAGAGAGAGAGAGACACTGTGAGAGAGAGAGAGAGACACTGAGAGAGAGAGAGAGAGACACTGTGAGAGAGAGAGAGAGACACTGTGAGAGAGAGAGAGAGACACTGTGAGAGAGAGAGACACTGTGAGAGAGAGAGAGAGAGACACTGTGAGAGAGAGAGCTAGACACTGTGAGAGAGAGAGAGACACTGTGAGAGAGAGAGAGAGACACTGAGAGAGAGAGAGAGACACTGTGAGAGAGAGAGAGAGAGACACTGTGAGAGAGAGAGAGAGACACTGTGAGAGAGAGAGACACTGTGAGACAGAGACACTGTGAGAGAGAGAGAGAGACACTGTGTGAGAGAGAGAGAGAGACACTGTGAGAGAGAGAGACACTGTGAGAGAGAGAGAGAGACACTGAGAGAGAGAGAGACACTGTGAGAGAGAGAGAGAGAGGGACACTGTGAGAGAGAGAGAGCGAGACACTGTGAGAGAGAGAGAGACACTGTGAGAGAGAGAGAGACACTGTGAGAGAGAGAGAGAGACACTGTGAGAGAGAGAGACACTGTGAGAGAGAGAGACACTGTGAGAGAGAGAGAGAGACACTGTGAGAGAGAGAGACACTGTGAGAGAGAGAGAGACACTGTGAGAGAGAGGGACACTGTGAGAGAGAGAGAGAGACACTGTGAGAGAGAGAGAGAGACACTGTGAGAGAGGGAGAGAGACTCTGTGAGAGAGAGAGAGAGACACTGTGAGAGAGAGAGAGACACTGTGAGAGAGAGAGAGAGACACTGTGAGAGAGAGAGAGAGAGACACTGTGAGAGAGAGAGGAGAGACACTGTGTGAGATAGAGAGAGACCCTGTGAGAGAGAGAGACACTGTGAGAGAGAGAGAGAGAGAGACACTGTGAGAGAGAGAGAGAGGGACACTGTGAGAGAGAGAGAGACACTGTGAGAGAGAGAGAGAGAGACACTGTGAGAGAGAGAGACACTGTGAGAGAGAGAGAGAGACACTGTGAGAGAGAGAGACACTGTGAGAGAGAGAGAGACACTGAGAGAGAGAGAGACACTGTGAGAGAGAGAGAGAGACACTGTGAGAGAGAGAGAGACACTGTGAGAGAGCGGGAGAGACACTGTGAGATAGAGAGAGAGACACTGTGAGAGAGAGAGAGAGAGACACTGTGAGAGAGAGAGAGGGACACTGTGAGAGAGAGAGACACTGTGAGAGAGAGAGAGAGACACTGTGAGAGAGAGAGAGACACTGTGAGAGAGAGAGAGAGAGACACTGTGAGAGAGAGAGAGACACTGTGAGAGAGAGAGAGAGAGACACTGTGAGAGAGAGAGAGACACTGAGAGAGAGAGACACTGTGAGAGAGAGAGAGAGACACTGTGAGAGAGAGAGAGACACTGTGAGAGAGAGAGAGAGAGACACTGTGAGGGAGAGAGACACTGAGAGAGAGATACACTGTGAGAGAGAGAGAGAGACACTGTGAGAGAGAGAGAGAGGACACTGTGTGAGAGAGAGAGAGACACTGTGAGAGAGAGAGAGAGACACTGTGAGAGAGAGAGAGACACTGTGAGAGAGAGAGAGAGGGACACTGTGAGAGAGAGAGAGAGAGACACTGTGAGAGAGAGAGAGAGACACTGTGAGAGAGAGAGAGACACTGTGAGAGAGAGAGAGACACTGTGAGAGAGAGAGAGAGACACTGTAAGAGAGAGAGAGACACTGTGAGAGAGAGAGAGAAGGAGAGAGGGAGAGGGGCTCACTGTGGGAGAGAGAGACACTGTGAGAGAGAGAGAGAGACACTGTGAGAGAGAGAGAGACACTGTGAGAGAGAGAGAGACACTGTGAGAGAGAGAGAGAGAGAGACACTGTGAGAGAGAGAGAGAGACACTGTGAGAGAGAGAGAGAGACACTGTGAGAGAGAGAGAGAGACACTGTGAGAGAGAGAGAGAGACACTGTGAGAGAGAGAGAGAGACACTGTGAGAGAGAGAGAGAGACGTGAGAGAGAGACCTGAGAGAGAGTGACACTGTGAGAGAGAGAGAGAGACACTGTGAGAGAGAGAGAGAGGGACACTGTGAGAGAGAGAGAGAGACACTGTGAGAGAGAGAGAGAGAGACACTGTGAGAGAGAGAGAGAGACACTGAGAGAAAGAGAGAGAGAGACACTGTGAGAGAGAGAGAGACACTGTGAGAGAGAGAGAGACACTGTGAGAGAGAGAGAGACACTGTGAGAGAGAGAGAGAGAGACACTGTGAGAGAAAGAGAGAGACACTGTGAGAGAGAGAGAGGGACACTGTGAGAGAGAGAGAGACACTGTGAGAGAGAGAGAGACACAGAGAGAGAGAGACACTGTGAGAGAGAGAGAGAGAGACACTGTGAGAGAGAGAGAGAGACACTGTGAGAGAGAGAGAGAGACACTGTGAGAGAGAGAGAGAGAGACACTGTGAGAGAGAGAGAGGGACACTGTGAGAGAGAGAGAGACACTGTGAGAGAGAGAGAGACACTGTGAGAGAGAGAGAGACACTGTGAGAGAGAGAGAGGGAGACACTGTGAGAGAGAGAGAGAGACACTGTGAGAGAGAGAGAGAGAGACACTGTGAGAGAGAGAGAGAGACACTGTGAGAGAGAGAGAGACACTGTGAGAGAGAGAGAGAAGAGAGAGGGAGAGGGGCTCACTGTGGGAGAGAGAGACACTGTGAGAGAGAGAGAGAGGGACACTGTGAGAGAGAGAGAGAGACACTGTGAGAGAGAGAGAGAGGGACACTGTGAGAGAGAGAGAGAGACACTGTGAGAGAGAGAGAGAGACACTGTGAGAGAGAGAGAGACACTGTGAGAGAGAGAGAGAGACACTGTAGAGAGAGAGAGAAGGAGAGAGGGAGAGGGGCTCACTGTGGGAGAGAGAGACACTGTGAGAGAGAGAGAGACACTGTGAGAGGAGAGACACTGTGAGAGAGAGAGAGACACTGTGAGAGAGAGAGAGAGAGACACTGTGAGAGAGAGAGAGAGAGACACTGTGAGGAGAGAGAGACACTGTGAGAGAGAGAGAGTGACACTGTGAGAGAGAGAGAGAGACACTGTGAGAGAGAGAGAGAGGGACACTGTGAGAGAGAGAGAGAGACACTGTGAGAGAGAGAGAGAGACACTGTGAGAGAGAGAGAGAGACACTGAGAGAAAGAGAGAGAGAGACACTGTGTGAGAGAGAGAGAGACACTGTGAGAGAGAGAGAGAGAGACACTGTGAGAGAGAGAGAGGGACACTGTGAGAGAGAGAGAGACACTGTGAGAGAGAGAGAGAGAGACACTGTGAGAGAGAGAGAGACACTGTGAGAGAGAGAGAGAGACACTGTGAGAGAGAGAGAGACACTGTGAGAGAGAGAGAGAGAGACACTGTGAGAGAGAGAGAGGGACACTGTGAGAGAGAGAGAGACAGTGTGAGAGAGAGAGAGAGACACTGTGAGAGAGAGAGAGACACTGTGAGAGAGAGAGAGAGACACTGTGAGAGAGAGAGAGAGAGACACTGTGAGAGAGAGAGAGAGACACTGTGAGAGAGAGAGAGAGACACTGTGAGAGAGAGAGAGAGAGACACTGTGAGAGAGAGAGAGAGACACTGTGAGAGAGAGAGAGGGACACTGTGAGAGAGAGAGAGACACTGTGAGAGAGAGAGAGAGAGACACTGTGAGAGAGAGAGAGACACTGTGAGAGAGAGAGAGAGACACTGTGGAGAGAGAGAGAGACACTGTGAGAGAGAGAGAGAGAGACACTGTGAGAGAGAGAGAGGGACACTGTGAGAGAGAGAGAGACAGTGTGAGAGAGAGAGAGAGAGACACTGTGAGAGAGAGAGAGACACTGTGAGAGAGAGAGAGAGACACTGTGAGAGAGAGAGAGACACTGTGAGAGAGAGAGAGAGAGACACTGTGAGAGAGAGAGAGACACTGTGAGAGAGAGAGAGAGAGACACTGTGAGAGAGAGAGACACTGTGAGAGATAGAGAGACTGTGAGAGAGAGAGAGAGACACTGTGAGAGAGAGAGAGAGACACTGTGAGAGAGAGAGAGAGAGACACTGTGAGAGAGAGAGAGACACTGTGAGAGAGAGAGAGAGAGACACTGTGAGAGAGAGAGAGACACTGTGAGAGAGAGAGACACTGTGAGAGAGAGAGACACTGTGAGAGAGAGAGAGGGACACTGTGAGAGAGAGAGAGACACTGAGAGAGAGAGAGAGAGACACTGTGAGAGAGAGAGAGAGACACTGTGAGAGAGAGAGAGAGAGACACTGTGAGAGAGAGAGACACTGTGAGAGAGAGAGAGAGAGACACTGTGAGAGAGAGAGAGATACTGTGAGAGAGAGAGAGACACTGTGAGAGAGAGAGAGACACTGTGAGAGAGAGAGAGAGAGTCACTGTGAGAGAGAGAGAGACACTGTGAGAGAGAGAGAGAGAGACACTGTGAGAGAGAGAGACACTGTGAGAGAGAGAGAGAGAGACACTGTGAGAGAGAGAGAGAGAGAGGTGGTCACTGTGGGAGAGAGTGGGAGGGACACTGCGTGAGAGAGAGAGGGGACACAGAGAGAGAGAGAGACACTGTGAGAGAGAGAGAGACACTGTGAGAGAGAGAGAGAGAGACACTGTGAGAGAGAGAGAGAGACACTGTGAGAGAGAGAGAGAGGGACACTGTGAGAGAGAGAGAGACACTGTGAGAGAGAGAGAGAGACACTGTGAGAGAGAGAGAGACACTGTGAGAGAGAGAGAGAGAGACACTGTGAGAGAGAGAGAGACACTGTGAGAGAGAGAGAGAGGGACACTGTGAGAGAGAGAGAGAGTAGGCAGTGTGAGAGAGAGACAGAGACACTGTGAGAGAGAGAGAGAGTAGACAGTGTGAGAGAGAGAGACGGACACTGTGAGAGAGAGAGAGACACTGTGAGAGCGAGAGGGGGCCACTGTGGGAGAGAGAGAGAGAGACACTGAGGGTGAGGGGGACACTGTGTGGGAGAGAGAGACACTGTGAGACAGAGAGAGAGAGACAGTGTGAGAGAGAGAGAGGGACACTGTGAGAGAGAGAGAGACACTGTGAGAGCGAGAGAGAGACACTGTGAGAGAGAGAGAGAGAGACACTGTGAGAGAGAGAGAGAGACACTGTGAGAGAGAGAGAGAGAGACACTGTGAGAGAGAGAGAGAGACACTGTGAGAGAGAGAGAGAGAGAGACACTGTGAGAGAGAGAGAGACAGTGTGAGAGAGAGAGAGACACTGTGAGAGAGAGAGAGAGAGACACTGTGAGAGAGAGAGAGACACTGTGAGAGCGAGAGGGGGCCACTGTGGGAGAGAGTTGGAGGGACACTGTGAGAGAGAGAGAGAGAGACACTGAGGGAGAGGGGGACACTGTGAGGGAGAGAGAGAGGAGTACACTGTGTGGGAGAGAGAATAGGGGGCACTGTGTGGAAGAGGGGGACGCAGAGAGTGAGAGAGAGAGAGTGGGGACACAGAGAGGGAGAGAGAGAGTGGGGACACAGAGAGAGAGTGGGGACACAGAGAGAGAGAGCGGGGACACAGAGGGAGAGAGCGGGGGGATAGAGCGAGAGAGAGAGAGAGAGAGAGCGGGGGGATAGCCCGAGAGAGAGAGAGAGGGGGGACAGAGAGAGAGAGAGAGAGAGAGCAGGGGGACAGAGAGAGAGACCGGGGACACAGAGAGAGAGAGAGAGCGGGGACACAGAGAGAGAGGGAGAGAGAGAGAGCGTGGGGATAGAGAGAGAGAGAGCAGGAGAATAGAGAGAGATAGAGAGAGAGCGGGGGGACAGAGCAAGAGAGAGAGCGAGCGGGGGGACAGAGAGAGCGAGAGGCAGCTGGGAGACAGACAGACAGAGAGAGAGGGAGAGACCGGGGAGACAGAGAGAGAGAGAGGGAGCGGGGAGACAGACAGACAGAGAGAGAGAGAGCGGGGAGACAGAGAGAGAGAGAGAGCGGGGAGACAGACAGACAGAGAGAGAGAGAGAGAGCGCGGAGACAGAGAGAGAGAGAGAGAGAGCGGGGGCAGAGAGGGACAGATACAGAGAGAGGGACAGAGATTGAGAGATAGATAGACACAGAGTGGGATAGGGTCAGTGACAGAGTGGTACTGGCAGACAGAGAGAGAGATGGAGAGTTAGGGATAAGGAGAGATAGTCTGATATCCCAGTGTTGCAGTAAATGCCATTTCACATCTACAATGCTTCCTGCAGACTCTCTGAGTGAGTGAGTGAGATTGGAATATTACACTGAGACCTTGGCTTGTATTGAATGAGATGTGACTCCAAATTTTACTGTCTCCCCGTCTCCCTCAATCCCCACCCACCCACCTTCACCCCGTCTCCCTCAATCCCCACCTACCCACCTTCTCCCCGTCTCCCTCAATCCCCACCTACCCACCTTCTCCCCGTCTCCCTCAATCCCCACCTACCCACCTTCTCCCCGTCTCCCTCAATCCCCACCTACCCACCTTCACCTCATCTCCCTCAATCCCCACCTACCCACCTTCTCCCCGTCTCCCTCAATCCCCACCTACCCACCTTCTGCACGTCTCCCTCAATCCCCACCTACCCACCTTCACCCCATCGCCCTCAATCCCCACCTACCCACCTTCTCCCCGTCTCCCTCAATCCCCACCTACCCACCTTCTCCCCGTCTCCCTCAATCCCCACCAACCCAGCTTCTCCCCGTCTCCCTCAATCCCCACCTACCCACCTTCACCCCGTCTCCCTCAATCCCCACCTACCCACCTTCTCCCCATCTCCCTCAATCCCCACCTACCCACCTTCACCCCGTCTCCCTCAATCCACACCTACCCACCTTCTCCCTGTCTCCCTCAATCCCCACCTACCCACCTTCTCCCCGTCTCCCTCAATCCCCACCAACCCAGCTTCTCCCCGTCTCCCTCAATCCCCACCTACCCACCTTCTCCCCGTCTCCCTCAATCCCCACCTACCCACCTTCTCCCCGTCTCCCTCAATCCCCACCTACCCACCTTCTCCCCGTCTCCCTCAATCCCCACCTACCCACCTTCTCCCCTTCTCCCTCAATCCCCACCTACCCACCTTCTCCCCATCTCCCTCAATCCCCACCTACCCACCTTCTCCCCATCTCCCTCAATCCCCACCTACCCACCTTCTCCCCGTCTCCCTCAATCCCCACCTACCCACCTTCTCCCCGTCTCCCTCAATCCCCACCTACCCACCTTCACCCCGTCTCCCTCAATCCCCACCTACCCACCTTCTCCCTGTCTCCCTCAATCCCCACCTACCCACCTTCTCGCCGTCTCCCTCAATCCCCATATACCCACCTTCACCCCGTCTCCCTCAATCCCCACCTACCCACCTTCACCCTCTATCCCTACCAGCCCGATGCTGCATTTTAAATTGTCATGTTGGGCTCTCCATTGTAACACGTTTTCTCTCGACCTTGCAGTCTGCTCCTTTGTGGTCCACAAGAGATGTCATGAGTTCGTTACGTTCTCCTGTCCTGGAGTGGACAAGGCCCCAGGATCAGAGGTAGGCCCTACATCTATCGCGATGGACCACACACCCAGATCTGAGCTCCATAATCCAGGCCGACACTCCCCCCGGTGCCTGTACTGAGGGAGTGCTGCACTGTCACAGGGTCAGTACTGAGGGAGTGCTGCACTGTCAGAGGGTCAGTACTGAGGGAGTGCTGCACTGTCAGAGGGCCAGTTCTGAGGGAGTGCTGCACTGTCACAGGGTCAGTACTGAGGGAGTGCTGCACTGTCAGAGGGTCAGTACTGAGGGAGTGCTGCACTGTCAGAGGGTCAGTACTGAGGGAGTGCTGCACTGTCAGAGGGTCAGTACTGAGGGAGTGCTGCACTGTCAGAGGTCAGTACTGAGGGAGTGCCGCACTGTCAGAGGTCAGTACTGAGGGAATGCTGCACTGTCAGAGGGTCAGTACTGAGAGAGTGCTGCACTGTCAGAGGGTCAGTACTGAGGGAGTGCTGCACTGTCAGAGGGTCAGTACTGAGAGAGTGCTGCACTGTCGGAGGGTCTGTACTGAGGGAGTGCTGCACTGTCAGAGTGTCAGTACTGAGGGAGTGCTGCACTGTCAGAGGTTCAGTACTGAGGGAGTGCTGCACTGTCAGAGGTTCAGTACTGAGGGAGTGCTGCACTGTCATAGAGTCAGTACTGAGGGAGTGCCGCACTGTCAGAGGGTCAGTACTGAGGGAGTGCTGCACTGTCAGAGGGTCAGTACTGAGGGAGTGCCGCACTGTCAGAGGGTCCGTACTGAGGGAGTGCCGCACTGTCAGAGGGTCAGTACTGAGGGAGTGCTGCACTGTCGGAGGGTCAGTACTGAGGCAGTGCCGCACTGTCAGAGGGTCAGTACTGAGGGAGTGCTGCCTTGTCATTGGGTCAGTGCTGAGGGAGTGTTGCACTGTCAGATGGTCAGTACTGAGGGAGTGCTGCACTGTCAGAGGGTCAGTGCTGAGGGAGTGCTGCACTGTCAGAGGGTCAGTACTGAGGGAGTGCTGCACTGTCAGAGGGTCAGTACTGAGGGGGTGCTGCACTGTCAGAGGGTCAGTACTGAAGGAGTGCTGCACTGTCAGAGGGTCAGTACTGAGGGAGTGCTGCACTGTCAGAGGGTCAGTACTGAGGGAGTGCCGCACTTTCAGAGGGTCAGTACTGAGGGAGTGCTGCACTCTCTGAGGGTCAGTACTGAGGAAGTGCTGCACTGTCAGAGGGTCAGTACTGAGGGAGTGCTGCACTGTCATAGAGTCAGTACTGAGGGAGTGCTGCACTGTCAGAGGGTCAGTGCTGAGGGAGTGCTGCACTGTCAGAAGGTCAGTACTGAGGGAGTGCTGCACTGTCAGAGGGTCAGTACTGAGGGAGTGCTGCACTGTCGGAGGGTCAGTACTGAGGGAGTGCTGCACTGTCAGAGGGTCAGTACTGAGGGAGTGCTGCACTGTCGGAGGGTCAGTACTGAGGGAGTGCTGCACTGTTGGAGGGTCAGTACTGAGGGAGTGCTGCACTGTCGGTGGGTCAGTACTGAGGGAGTGCAGCACTGTCAGAGGGTCAGTACTGAGGGAGTGCTGCACTGTCAGAGGGTCAGTACAGAGGGAGGGCCGCACTGTCGGAGGGTCAGTACAGAGGGAGTGCCGCACTGTCCGAGGGTCAGTACAGAGGGAGTGCAGCACTGTCAGAGGGTCAGTACTGATGGAGTGCTGCACTGTCAGAGGGTCAGTACTGAGGGAGTGTCGAACTGTCGGAGGGTCAGTACTGAGGGAGTGCTGCACTGTCGGAGGGTCAGTACTGAGGGAGTGCTGCACTGTCGGAGGGTCAGTGCTGAGGGAGTGCTGCACTGTCGGAGGGTCAGTACTGAGGGAGTGCTGCACTGTCAGAGGGTCAGTACTGAGGAAGTGCCGCACTGTCAGAGGGTCAGTACTGAGGGAGTGCTGCACTGTCAGAGGGTCAGTACTGAGGGAGTGCTGCACTGTCAGAGTGTCAGTACTGAGGGAGTGCTGCACTGTCAGAGGGTCAGTAATGAGGGAGTGCTGCACTGTCAGAGTGTCAGTACTGAGGGAGTGCTGCACAGTCAGAGGGTCCGTACTGAGGGAGTGCTGCCCTGTCAGAGGGTCAGTACTGAGGGAGTGCTGCAATGTCAGAGGGTCAGTACTGAGGGAGTGCTGCACAGTCAGAGGGTCAGTACTGAGGGAGTGCTGCACTGTCAGAGGGTCAGTACTGAGGGAGTGCTGCACTGTCAGAGGGTCAGTACTGAGGGAGTGCTGCACTGTCGGAGGGTCAGTACTGAGGGAGTGCTGCACTGTCAGATGGTCAGTACTGAGGGAGTGCCGCACTGTCAGGTTGATATATATATTGGGGATAGGCATATTTGTGAGGATGTTTTTGCCAATTTCTGAAGTTTGCGATTTGGTGACTACAGTTAGCATATTGAATGGTGTGCTGATTCTCTGCTGTCAGGTGACATTCATTCCCTCTCAAATTTCCACTGAATATGAGCCTCTTGTCTCCTCCAATCTCTCTCTGTCTCTCTCTCTGTCTCTCTCTCTCTCTGTCTCTCTCTCTCTCTGTCTCTCTCTCTCTCTCAATCTCTGTCTCTCTCTGACTCTCTCTCTCTGTCTCTCTCTGTCTCTCTCTCTGTCTCTCTCTCTCTCTCTCTCTCTGTCTCTCTCTGTCTCTCTCTCTGTCTCTCTCTCTCTCTCTCTCTGTCTCTCTCTCTGTCTCTCTCTCTGTCTCTCTCTCTGTCTCTGTCTCTCTGTCTCTCTCTCTGTCTCTGTCTCTGTCTCTCTCTCTGTCTCTGTCTCTCTCTGTCTCTGTCTCTCTGTCTCTCTCTCTCTCTGTCTCTCTCTCTCTCTCTCTCTGTCTCTGTCTCTCTGTCTCTCTCTGTCTCTCTCTCTCTGTCTCTCTGTCTCTCTCTCTCTGTCTCTCTGTCTCGCTCTCTCTCTGTCTCTCTCTCTCTGTCTCTCTGTCTCGCTCTCTCTCTGTCTCTCTCTCTCTGTCTCTCTCTCTCTGCACCTGTAAGTGTTAAATAATATCTGACAGTGTTTTTAAACAAACAGGCCTGTATTCACAACCACTCCTGAGGGTGTGGCTGGGTTTCATTTCAATTTATTCACGGGGGTGTGGATGTCGCTGGCTGGGACCAGTGTTTATTGCCCATCCCTAATTGCCCCTTGAGAAGGTGGGAGGGTGAGCTGTCTTTTTGAACCACTGCTGTCCCTGTGGTGTAGGTACACCCACGGCGCTGTTAGGGAGGGAGTTCCAGGATTTTGTCCGTGTCGGGTAGGTACACCCACGGCGCTGTTAGGGAGGGAGTTCCAGGATTTTGTCCGTGTGGTGTAGGTACACCCACGGTGCTGTTAGGGATGGAGTTCCAGGATTTTGTCCGTGTGGTGTAGGTACACCCACGGCGCTGTTAGGGAGGGAGTTCCAGGATTTTGTCCGTGTGGTGTAGGTACACCCTCGGCGCTGTTAGGGAGGGAGTTCCAGGATTTTGTCCGTGTGGTGTAGGTACACCCACGGTGCTGTTAGGGAGGGAGTTCCAGGATTTTGTCCCTGTGGTGTAGGTACACCCACGGTGCTGTTAGGGAGGGAGTTCCAGGATTTTGTCCGTGTGGTGTAGGTACACCCACGGCGCTGTTAGGGAGGGAGTTCCAGGATTTTGTACGTGTGGTGTAGGTACACCCACGGCGCTGTTAGGGAGGGAGTTCCAGGATTTTGTCCCTGTGGTGTAGGTACACCCACGGCGCTGTTAGGGAGGGAGTTCCAGGATTTTGTCCGTGTGGTGTAGGTACACCCACGGCGCTGTTAGGGAGGGAGTTCCAGGATTTTGTCCGTGTGGTGTAGGTACACCCACGGCGCTGTTAGGGAGGGAGTTCCTGGATTTTGACCCAGCGACAGTGAAGGAATGGCCGATATATTTCCAAGTCAGGATGGTGAGGTACTTGGAGGGGAACTTCCAGGTGATGGTGTTCCCATGTGTCTGCTGCCCTTGTCCTTCTAGATGGTAGTGGTCGTGGGTTTGGAAGGTGCTGTCGAAGGAGCCTTGGTGAGTTGCTGCAGTGCATCTTGTAGATGGTACACACACTGCTGCTACTGTGCGTCGGTGGTGGAGGGAGTGAATGTTTGTGGATGGGGTACCGATCAAGCGGGGCTGCTTTGTCCTGGATGGTGTCGAGCTTCTTGAGTGTTGTGGGAGCTGCAACTCATCCAGGCAAGTGGGGAGTATCCCATCACACTCCTGACTTGTGCCTTGTAGATGGTGGACAGGCTTTGGGGGGAGTCAGGAGGTGAGTGACTCTCCGCAGGATTCCCAGCCTCTGACCTGCTCTTGTAGCCGCAGTGTTTATATGGCTGGTCCCAGTTCAGTGTCTGGTCAATGGGAAACCCCAGGATGCAGGGTACAGTGCGAGGGGGCTGAATCACTCTGTTGGATTGGCACCAACCCCACCTTCTCAAGGGGGTAATTAGGGACGGGTAATAAATGCTGTAGCCAGCCAGAGAAACCCACATCTTGTGAATGAATACAAATGTGCGAATGTGCGAATAGCAGGTCAGAATTTAAAGGGGGACCACTGGAAACTGGTTCCCTGTCTCACTCGGTTACAATGGTCGGTTACACTCTCTGACAGTGTGCAAGAGCAGGGAGGGTGTGTTGAGCTGGTATAAGACACAGACTGAGAGAGAGCGGGTAATAAAGCAGACAGTATCCTGGGCTTTATTAATAGGGACAGAGAGTACAAGAGCAGGGAGGGTGTGTTGAGCTGGTATAAGACACAGACTGAGAGAGAGCGGGTAATAAAGCAGACAGTATCCTGGGATTTATTAATAGGGACAGAGAGTACAAGAGCAGGGAGGGTGTGTTGAGCTGGTATAAGACACAGGGTGAGAGAGAGCGGGTAATAAAGCAGACAGTATCCTGGGCTTTATTAATAGGGACAGGGAGTACAAGAGCAGGGAGGGTGTGTTGAGCTGGTATAAGACACAGGGTGAGAGACAGCGGGTAATAAAGCAGACAGTATCCTGGGCTTTATTAATAGGGACAGAGAGTACAAGAGCAGGGAGGGTGTGTTGAGCTGGTATAAGACACAGGGTGAGAGAGAGCGGGTAATAAAGCAGACAGTATCCTGGGCTTTATTAATAGGGACAGAGAGTACAAGAGCAGGGAGGGTGTGTTGAGCTGGGATAAGACACAGGGTGAGAGAGCGGGTAATAAAGCAGACAGTATCCTGGGCTTTATTAATAGGGACAGAGAGTACAAGAGCAGGGAGGGTGTGTTGACCTGGTATAAGACACAGACTGAGAGAGAGCGGGTAATAAAGCAGACAGTATCCTGGGATTTATTAATAGGGACAGAGTGTACAAGAGCAGGGAGGGTGTGTTGAGCTGGTATAAGACACAGGGTGAGAGAGCGGGTAATAAAGCAGACAGTATCCTGGGCTTTATTAATAGGGACAGAGAGTACAAGAGCAGGGAGGGTGTGTTGAGCTGGTATAAGACACAGGGTGAGAGAGCGGGTAATAAAGCAGACAGTATCCTGGGCTTTATTAATAGGGACAGAGAGTACAAGAGCAGGGAGGGTGTGTTGAGCTGGTATAAGACACAGGGTGAGAGAGAGCGGGTAATAAAGCAGACAGTATCCTGGGCTTTATTAATAGGGACAGAGAGTACAAGAGCAGGGAGGGTGTGTTGAGCTGGTATAAGACACAGGGTGAGAGAGAGCGGGTAATAAAGCAGACAGTATCCTGGGGTTTATTAATAGGGACAGAGAGTACAAGAGCAGGGAGGGTGTGTTGAGCTGGTATAAGACACAGGGTGAGAGAGAGCGGGTAATAAAGCAGACAGTATCCTGGGCTTTATTAATAGGGACAGAGAGTACAAGAGCAGGGAGGGTGTGTTGAGCTGGTATAAGACACAGGGTGAGAGAGCAGGTAATAAAGCAGACAGTATCCTGGGCTTTATTAATAGGGACAGAGAGTACAAGAGCAGGGAGGGTGTGTTGAGCTGGTATAAGACACAGACTGAGAGAGAGTGGGTAATAAAGCAGACAGTATCCTGGGGTTTATTAATAGGGACAGAGAGTACAAGAGCAGGGAGGGTGTGTTGAGCTGGTATAAGACACAGACTGAGAGAGAGCGGGTAATAAAGCAGACAGTATCCTGGGGTTTATTAATAGGGACAGAGAGTACAAGAGCAGGGAGGGTGTGTTGAGCTGGTATAAGACACAGGGTGAGAGAGAGCGGGTAATAAAGCAGACAGTATCCTGGGGTTTATTAATAGGGACAGAGAGTACAAGAGCAGGGAGGGTGTGTTGAGCTGGTATAAGACACAGGGTGAGAGAGCGGGTAATAAAGCAGACAGTATCCTGGGCTTTATTAATAGGGACAGAGAGTACAAGAGCAGGGAGGGTGTGTTGAGCTGGTATAAGACACAGACTGAGAGAGAGCGGGTAATAAAGCAGACAGTATCCTGGGATTTATTAATAGGGACAGAGAGTACAAGAGCAGGGAGGGTGTGTTGAGCTGGTATAAGACACAGGGTGAGAGAGAGCGGGTAATAAAGCAGACAGTATCCTGGGCTTTATTAATAGGGACAGAGAGTACAAGAGCAGGGAGGGTGTGTTGAGCTGGTATAAGACACAGGGTGAGAGAGAGCGGGTAATAAAGCAGACAGTATCCTGGGATTTATTAATAGGGACAGAGAGTACAAGAGCAGGGAGGGTGTGTTGAGCTGGTATAAGACACAGGGTGAGAGAGAGCGGGTAATAAAGCAGACAGTATCCTGGGATTTATTAATAGGGACAGAGAGTACAAGAGCAGGGAGGGTGTGTTGAGCTGGTATAAGACACCGGTTCAGCCTCAGCTGGAGTGTTGTGTCCAGTTCTGGGCTCCACACTTTGGGAAGGATGTGAGGGGGTTGGAGAGAGTGTGGAAAAGATTGACGAGAATCGGTCCAGGGATGAGGAGCGTCAGTTCACGGGGAGAGATGGGAGAAGTTGGGACTGTTCTCTTTGGAGAAGAGAA
>JANJGN010002222.1:25000-37500 GCA_026770705.1 Isurus oxyrinchus
TTGCTCTGTATCTAACCCCGTGCTGTACCTGTCCTGGGAGTGTTTGATGGGGACGGTGTAGAGGGAGCTTTACTCTGTATCTAACCCCGTGCTGTACCTGTCCTGGGAGTGTTTGATGGGGACAGTGTAGAGGGAGATTTACTCTGTATCTAACCCCGTGCTGTACCTGTCCTGGGAGTGTTTGATGGGGACAGTGTAGAGGGAGATTTACTCTGTATCTAACCCCGTGCTGTACCTGTCCTGGGAGTGTTTGATGGGGACAGTGTAGAGGGAGCTTTACTCTGTATCTAACCCCGTGCTGTACCTGTCCTGGGAGTGTTTGATGAGGACAGTGTAGAGGGAGCTTTAATCTGTATCTAACCCCGTGCTGTACCTGTCCTGGGAGTGTTTGATGGGGACAGTGTAGAGGGAGATTTACTCTGTATCTAATCCCGTGCTGTACCTGTCCTGGGAGTGTTTGATGGGGACAGTGTAGAGGGAGATTTACTCTGTATCTAACCCCGTGCTGTACCTGTCCTGGGAGTGTTTGATGGGGACAGTGTAGAGGGAGATTTACTCTGTATCTAACCCCGTGCTGTACCTGTCCTGGGAGTGTTTGATGGGGACAGTGTAGAGGGAGCTTTGCTCTGTATCTAACCCCGTGCTGTACCTGTCCTGGGAGTGTTTGATGGGGACAGTGTAGAGGGAGATTTACTCTGTATCTAATCCCGTGCTGTACCTGTCCTGGGAGTGTTTGATGGGGACAGTGTAGAGGGAGATTTACTCTGTATCTAACCCCGTGCTGTACCTGTCCTGGGAGTGTTTGATGGGGACAGTGTAGAGGGAGATTTACTCTGTATCTAACCCCGTGCTGTACCTGTCCTGGGAGTGTTTGATGGGGACAGTGTAGAGGGAGCTTTGCTCTGTATCTAACCCCGTGCTGTACCTGTCCTGGGAGTGTTTGATGGGGACAGTGTAGAGGGAGATTTACTCTGTATCTAACCCCGTGCTGTACCTGTCCTGGGAGTGTTTGATGGGGACAGTGTAGAGGGAGATTTACTCTGTATCTAACCCCGTGCTGTACCTGTCCTGGGAGTGTTTGATGGGGACAGTGTAGAGGGAGCTTTGCTCTGTATCTAACCCCGTGCTGTACCTGTCCTGGGAGTGTTTGATGGGGACGGTGTAGAGGGAGCTTTACTCTGTATCTAACCCCGTGCTGTACCTGTCCTGGGAGTGTTTGATGGGGACAGTGTAGAGGGAGATTTACTCTGTATCTAACCCCGTGCTGTACCTGTCCTGGGAGTGTTTGATGGGGACAGTGTAGAGGGAGATTTACTCTGTATCTAACCCCGTGCTGTACCTGTCCTGGGAGTGTTTGATGGGGACAGTGTAGAGGGAGCTTTACTCTGTATCTAACCCTGTGCTGTACCTGTCCTGGGAGTGTTTGATGGGGACAGTGTAGAGGGAGCTTTACTCTGTATCTAACCCCGTGCTGTACCTGTCCTGGGAGTGTCTGATGGGGACGGTGTAGTGGGAGCTTTAGTCTGTATCTTACCCCATGCTGTACCTGTCCTGGGAGTGTTTGATGGGGACAGTGTAGCGGGAGCTTTACTCTGTATCTAACCCCGTGCTGTACCTGTCCTGGGAGTGTTTGATGGGGACAGTGTAGAGGGAGCTTTACTCTGTATCTAACCCTGTGCTGTACCTGTCCTGGGAGTGTTTGATGGGGACAGTGTAGAGGGAGATTTACTCTGTATCTAACCCCGTGCTGTACCTGTCCTGGGAGTGTTTGATGGGGACAGTGTAGAGGGAGATTTACTCTGTATCTAACCCCGTGCTGTACCTGTCCTGGGAGTGTTTGATGGGGACAGTGTAGAGGGAGCTTTACTCTGTATCTAACCCTGTGCTGTACCTGTCTTGCGAGTGTTTGATGGGGACAGTGTAGAGGGAGCTTTACTCTGTATCTAACCCCATGCTGTACCTGTCCTGGGAGTGTCTGATGGGGACGGTGTAGTGGGAGCTTTAGTCTGTATCTTACCCCATGCTGTACCTGTCCTGGGAGTGTTTGATGGGGACAGTGTAGAGGGAGCTTTACTCTGTATCTAACCCCGTGCTGTACCTGTCCTGGGAGTGTTTGATGGGGACAGTGTAGAGGGAGATTTACTCTGTATCTAACCCCGTGCTGTACCTGTCCTGGGAGTGTTTGATGGGGACAGTGTAGAGGGAGCTTTACTCTGTATCTAACCCCGTGCTGTACCTGTCCTGGGAGTGTTTGATGGGGACAGTGTAGAGGGAGCTTTACTCTGTATCTAACCCCGTGCTGTACCTGTCCTGGGAGTGTTTGATGGGGACAGTGTAGAGGGAGATTTACTCTGTATCTAACCCCGTGCTGTACCTGTCCTGGGAGTGTTTGATGGGGACAGTGTAGAGGGAGCTTTACTCTGTATCTAACCCCGTGCTGTACCTGTCCTGGGAGTGTTTGATGGGGACAGTGTAGAGGGAGATTTACTCTGTATCTAACCATGTGCTGTACCTGTCCTGGGAGTGTTTGATGGGGACAGTGTAGAGGGAGCTTTGCTCTGTATCTAACCCCGTGCTGTACCTGTCCTGGGAGTGTTTGATGGGGACGGTGTAGAGGGAGCTTTACTCTGTATCTAACCCCGTGCTGTACCTGTCCTGGGAGTGTTTGATGGGGACAGTGTAGAGGGAGATTTACTCTGTATCTAACCCCGTGCTGTACCTGTCCTGGGAGTGTTTGATGGGGACAGTGTAGAGGGAGATTTACTCTGTATCTAACCCCGTGCTGTACCTGTCCTGGGAGTGTTTGATGGGGACAGTGTAGAGGGAGCTTTACTCTGTATCTAACCCCGTGCTGTACCTGTCCTGGGAGTGTTTGATGAGGACAGTGTAGAGGGAGCTTTAATCTGTATCTAACCCCGTGCTGTACCTGTCCTGGGAGTGTTTGATGGGGACAGTGTAGAGGGAGATTTACTCTGTATCTAATCCCGTGCTGTACCTGTCCTGGGAGTGTTTGATGGGGACAGTGTAGAGGGAGATTTACTCTGTATCTAACCCCGTGCTGTACCTGTCCTGGGAGTGTTTGATGGGGACAGTGTAGAGGGAGATTTACTCTGTATCTAACCCCGTGCTGTACCTGTCCTGGGAGTGTTTGATGGGGACAGTGTAGAGGGAGCTTTGCTCTGTATCTAACCCCGTGCTGTACCTGTCCTGGGAGTGTTTGATGGGGACAGTGTAGAGGGAGATTTACTCTGTATCTAATCCCGTGCTGTACCTGTCCTGGGAGTGTTTGATGGGGACAGTGTAGAGGGAGATTTACTCTGTATCTAACCCCGTGCTGTACCTGTCCTGGGAGTGTTTGATGGGGACAGTGTAGAGGGAGATTTACTCTGTATCTAACCCCGTGCTGTACCTGTCCTGGGAGTGTTTGATGGGGACAGTGTAGAGGGAGCTTTGCTCTGTATCTAACCCCGTGCTGTACCTGTCCTGGGAGTGTTTGATGGGGACAGTGTAGAGGGAGATTTACTCTGTATCTAACCCCGTGCTGTACCTGTCCTGGGAGTGTTTGATGGGGACAGTGTAGAGGGAGATTTACTCTGTATCTAACCCCGTGCTGTACCTGTCCTGGGAGTGTTTGATGGGGACAGTGTAGAGGGAGCTTTGCTCTGTATCTAACCCCGTGCTGTACCTGTCCTGGGAGTGTTTGATGGGGACGGTGTAGAGGGAGCTTTACTCTGTATCTAACCCCGTGCTGTACCTGTCCTGGGAGTGTTTGATGGGGACAGTGTAGAGGGAGATTTACTCTGTATCTAACCCCGTGCTGTACCTGTCCTGGGAGTGTTTGATGGGGACAGTGTAGAGGGAGATTTACTCTGTATCTAACCCCGTGCTGTACCTGTCCTGGGAGTGTTTGATGGGGACAGTGTAGAGGGAGCTTTACTCTGTATCTAACCCTGTGCTGTACCTGTCCTGGGAGTGTTTGATGGGGACAGTGTAGAGGGAGCTTTACTCTGTATCTAACCCCGTGCTGTACCTGTCCTGGGAGTGTCTGATGGGGACGGTGTAGTGGGAGCTTTAGTCTGTATCTTACCC
Organism: Isurus oxyrinchus; assembly: GCA_026770705.1. NCBI lineage: Eukaryota > Metazoa > Chordata > Chondrichthyes > Lamniformes > Lamnidae > Isurus > Isurus oxyrinchus. The sequence goes on from JANJGN010002222.1 coordinate 29,090, forward strand.
CATGCTGTACCTGTCCTGGGAGTGTTTGATGGGGACAGTGTAGCGGGAGCTTTACTCTGTATCTAACCCCGTGCTGTACCTGTCCTGGGAGTGTTTGATGGGGACAGTGTAGAGGGAGCTTTACTCTGTATCTAACCCTGTGCTGTACCTGTCCTGGGAGTGTTTGATGGGGACAGTGTAGAGGGAGATTTACTCTGTATCTAACCCCGTGCTGTACCTGTCCTGGGAGTGTTTGATGGGGACAGTGTAGAGGGAGATTTACTCTGTATCTAACCCCGTGCTGTACCTGTCCTGGGAGTGTTTGATGGGGACAGTGTAGAGGGAGCTTTACTCTGTATCTAACCCTGTGCTGTACCTGTCTTGCGAGTGTTTGATGGGGACAGTGTAGAGGGAGCTTTACTCTGTATCTAACCCCATGCTGTACCTGTCCTGGGAGTGTCTGATGGGGACGGTGTAGTGGGAGCTTTAGTCTGTATCTTACCCCATGCTGTACCTGTCCTGGGAGTGTTTGATGGGGACAGTGTAGAGGGAGCTTTACTCTGTATCTAACCCCGTGCTGTACCTGTCCTGGGAGTGTTTGATGGGGACAGTGTAGAGGGAGATTTACTCTGTATCTAACTACCTGTCCTGGGAGTGTTTGATGGGACAGTGTAGAGGGAGCTTTACTCTGTATCTAACCCCGTGCTGTACCTGTCCTGGGAGTGTTTGATGGGGACAGTGTAGAGGGAGCTTTACTCTGTATCTAACCCCGTGCTGTACCTGTCCTGGGAGTGTTTGATGGGGACAGTGTAGAGGGAGATTTACTCTGTATCTAACCCCGTGCTGTACCTGTCCTGGGAGTGTTTGATGGGACAGTGTAGAGGGAGCTTTACTCTGTATCTAACCCCGTGCTGTACCTGTCCTGGGAGTGTTTGATGGGGACAGTGTCTAGAGGGAGATTTACTCTGTATCTAACCATGTGCTGTACCTGTCCTGGGAGTGTTTGATGGGGACAGTGTAGAGGGAGCTTTGCTCTGTATCTAACCCCGTGCTGTACCTGTCCTGGGAGTGTTTGATGGGGACGGTGTAGAGGGAGCTTTACTCTGTATCTAACCCCGTGCTGTACCTGTCCTGGGAGTGTTTGATGGGGACAGTGTAGAGGGAGATTTACTCTGTATCTAACCCCGTGCTGTACCTGTCCCTGGGAGTGTTTGATGGGGACAGTGTAGAGGGAGATTTACTCTGTATCTAACCCCGTGCTGTACCTGTCCTGGGAGTGTTTGATGGGGACAGTGTAGAGGGAGCTTTACTCTGTATCTAACCCGCTGCTGTACTGTCCTGGGAGTGTTTGATGAGGACAGTGTTAGAGGGAGCTTTAATCTGTATCTAACCCCGTGCTGTACTGTCCTGGAGTGTTTGATGGGGACAGTGTAGAGGGAGATTTACTCTGTATCTAATCCCGTGCTGTACCTGTCCTGGGAGTGTTTGATGGGGACAGTGTAGAGGGAGATTTACTCTGTATCTAACCCCGTGCTGTACCTGTCCTGGGAGTGTTTGATGGGGACAGTGTAGAGGGAGATTTACTCTGTATCTAACCCCGTGCTGTACCTGTCCTGGGAGTGTTTGATGGGGACAGTGTAGAGGGAGCTTTGCTCTGTATCTAACCCCGTGCTGTACCTGTCCTGGGAGTGTTTGATGGGGACAGTGTAGAGGGAGATTTACTCTGTATCTAATCCCGTGCTGTACCTGTCCTGGGAGTGTTTTGATGGGGACAGTGTAGAGGGAGATTTACTCTGTATCTAACCCGTGCTGTACCTGTCCTGGGAGTGTTTGATGGGGACAGTGTAGAGGGAGATTTACTCTGTATCTAACCCCGTGCTGTACCTGTCCTGGGAGTGTTTGATGGGGACAGTGTAGAGGGAGCTTTGCTCTGTATCTAACCCCGTGCTGTACCTGTCCTGGGAGTGTTTGATGGGGACAGTGTAGAGGGAGATTTACTCTGTATCTCTAACCCCGTGCTGTACCTGTCCTGGGAGTGTTTGATGGGGACAGTGTAGAGGGAGATTTACTCTGAATCTAACCCCGTGCTGTACCTGTCCTGGGAGTGTTTGATGGGGACAGTGTAGAGGGAGCTTTGCTCTGTATCTAACCCCGTGCTGTACCTGTCCTGGGAGTGTTTGATGGGGACGGTGTAGAGGGAGCTTTACTCTGTATCTAACCCCGTGCTGTACCTGTCCTGGGAGTGTTTGATGGGGACAGTGTAGAGGGAGATTTACTCTGTATCTAACCCCGTGCTGTACCTGTCCTGGGAGTGTTTGATGGGGACAGTGTAGAGGGAGAATTTAACTCTGTATCTAACCCCGTGCTGTACCTGTCCTGGGAGTGTTTGATGGGGACAGTGTAGAGGGAGCTTTACTCTGTATCTAACCCTGTGCTGTACTGTCCTGGGAGTGTTTGAATGGGGACAGTGTAGAGGGAGCTTTACTCTGTATCTAACCCCGTGCTGTACCTGTCCTGGGAGTGTCTGATGGGGACGGTGTAGTGGGAGCTTTAGTCTGTATCTTACCCCATGCTGTACCTGTCCTGGGAGTGTTTGATGGGGACAGTGTAGCGGGAGCTTTACTCTGTATCTAACCCCGTGCTGTACCTGTCCTGGGAGTGTTTGATGGGGACAGTGTAGAGGGAGCTTTACTCTGTATCTAACCCTGTGCTGTACCTGTCTGGAGTGTTTGATGGGGGACAGTGTAGAGGGAGATTTACTCTGTATCTAACCCGTGCTGTACCTGTCCCTGGGAGTGTTTGATGGGGACAGTGTAGAGGGAGATTTACTCTGTATCTAACCCCGTGCTGTACCTGTCCTGGGAGTGTTTGATGGGGACAGTGTAGAGGGAGCTTTACTCTGTATCTAACCCTGTGCTGTACCTGTCCTTGCGAGTGTTTGATGGGACAGTGTAGAGGGAGCTTTACTCTGTATCTAACCCCATGCTGTACCTGTCCTGGGAGTGTCTGATGGGGACGGTGTAGTGGGAGCTTTAGTCTGTATCTTACCCCATGCTGTACCTGTCCTGGGAGTGTTGATGGGGACAGTGTAGAGGGAGCTTTACTCTGTATCTAACCCCGTTGCTGTACCTGTCCTGGGAGTGTTGATGGGGACAGTGTAGAGGGAGATTTACTCTGTATCTACCCCGTGCTGTACCTGTCCTGGGGAGTGTGTTTGATGGGGACAGTGTAGAGGGAGCTTTACTCTGTATCTAACCCCGTGCTGTACCTGTCCTGGGAGTGTTTGATGGGGACAGTGTAGAGGGAGCTTTACTCTGTATCTAACCCCGTGCTGTACCTGTCCTGGGAGTGTTTTGATGGGGACAGTGTAGAGGGAGATTTACTCTGTATCTAACCCCGTGCTGTACCTGTCCTGGGAGTGTTTGATGGGGACAGTGTAGAGGGAGCTTTACTCTGTATCTAACCCCGTGCTGTAACCTGTCCCTGGGAGTGTTTGATGGGGACAGTGTAGAGGGAGATTTACTCTGTATCTAACCATGTGCTGTACCTGTCCTGGGAGTGTTTGATGGGGACAGTGTAGAGGGAGCTTTACTCTGTATCTAACCCCGGTGATGTACAGTGAATTTGCCAATACTGACGGAGTGCCGCACTGTCGGAGGGTCAGTACTGAGGAAGTGCTGCACTGTCAGAGGGTCAGTACTGAGGGAGTGCTGCACTGTCGGAGGGTCAGTACTGAGGGAGTGCTGCACTGTCAGAGGGTCAGTACGGAGGGAGTGCTGCTCTGTCAGAGGGTCAGTACTGAGGGAGTGCTGCACTGTCAGAGGGTCAGTACTGAGGGAGTGCCGCACTGTCAGAGGGGTCAGTACTGAGGGAGTGCTGCACTGTCAGAGGGTCAGTACTGAGGGAGTGCTGCACTGTCAGAGGGATCAGTATTGAGGGAGTGCTGCACTGTCAGAGGGTCAGTACTGAGGGAGTGCTGCACTGTCAGAGGGTCAGTACTGAGGGAGTGCCACACTGTCGGAGGGTCAGTACTGAGGGAGTGCTGCACTGTCAGAGGGTCAGTACTGAGGGAGTGCTGCACTGTCGGAGGGTCAGTACTGAGGGAGTGCTGCACTGTCGGAGGGTCAGTACTGAGGGAGTACGGCACTGTCAGAGGGTCAGTACTTGAGGGAGTGCAGCACTGTCAGAGGGTCAGTACTGAGGGAGTGCTGCACTGTCAGAGGGTCAGTACTGAGGGAGTGCTGCATCTGTCAGAAGGTCAGTACTGAGGGAGTGCTGCACTGTCGGAGGGTCAGTACTGAGGGAGTGCTGCACTGTCAGAGGGTCAGTACTGAGGGAGTGCTGCACTGTCAGAGGGTCAGTACTGAGGGAGTGCTGCACTGTCAGAGGGAGATGTATATACTCTGACTCTCTCTCTGTCTCTCTCTCTCTCTTCTACCCCCACTCTCCCACGTCCTTCTGTCCAGTTGGTGAAGCTCGGAACCTGATCCCGATGGATCCCAATGGATTGTCCGACCCCTACGTCAAGCTGAAGTTGATCCCTGACCCCAAGGGACACAGCAAGCAGAAAACCCGGACCATTCCGCTCGACGCTGAACCCCATATGGAATGAATTCTTCACATTGTACGGACGGGGCAGGTGGGGTGGGGCTGGGGTGGTCTGCGGCGGAGTGTAGTGGGAGAGGAGAACGGAGGGATGAGAGGGACAGAGGCAAGCGTTTAACAGAGTGTGAGTTATTTTTATTGAGATACGTGGGAGATGGGCGTCGTTCCGTGAACGTACAAATAGGGGACAGCTGGGACACTGTCGGTGAAGGCAGGTCGGTGCCTTGCTCCAACTTCACCTGCTGGCCCGGATTCTGCGGAGAGGGAGGGGGCAGGCGAGAGGGATGGGAGGGGTGGGAATAAGTGGAGGGGGGGAGGGAGTGGGGGGGGAGGGGAAGGCTGGAGGACGAGGGGAGTTGGCGGAGACGGTGGGGGGGGGGGAAACTGGAGAGGGAAAGGGCGGGGGAGGGCGGAGGGGAAGGGAAGGCGAGGGCGAGAGGAGGGGTGGAGTGCGGAGATTGTGGGGTGTAAAGGAGAGGAGGAGTAGGAGTTACGGGCGAGGTGTGGGGGAGAGGTGAGCCGACGGACGGATCCTGGTCAATATTGTCCTCTCTTTGGGACAGTAGCAGTCCTGGGTCAGCGTAGTTCTGTCCCATAAGGAAAAGGAGGTGGTGTAGCTTTGTTTGTAAAGGAAGTGATCAGTGCTATAGTGAGGAATGATATAGGGGCTGGAAAAAAAGATGTAGAGTCAGTCTGGGTAGAATAAGAAATAGCAGGGGAACGAAGTCCCTGGTGGGAGTAACTTATAGGTCCCCAAACATTAGTTCAGCAGTAGGGCACAGTATAAACCAGGAAATACTGGGAGCAGTTAAGAAAGGGCCCGGCAATAATCATGGGCGATTTTAATATGCATATAGACCTGGGACTAGTCAAATTGGCAAGGGTAGCCTCGAGGGAGAGTTCATAGAGTGTGTTAGAGATTGTTTCTTGGAGCAATATGTTGTGGAACCAACCAGGGAGCAGGCTATACTGGATTTGGTTTTCGTGTAATGAGATGGGGTTGATTATTGACCTCCTAGTAAAGGAAACCTCTCGGGAAGAGTGATCATAACATGGATAGAATTTCAAGCTCAGTTTGAGAGCGAGGATCTCAAATCCCACACTCGCGTTCTGGAGTTAAACAAAGGGCAACTACATAGGCGTGAGGGCAGATTTGGCCCTAGGTGGACCGGGCAGGAAGACCACAAGGTGGGACAGTGCATGAGCAGAGGCGGGTATTTCAGGAGATATTCAATTCCTCCCAAGTCAAATATATCCCGATGAGGAAGAAAATTGGTAAGAGGGGGGGGAAAAAGCATTTATGGCTAAGCAAGGAAGTTAAAGATACCGTAAAGGCAAAAACTAAGGCATACCAAAGGGCAAAGGTCAGAGCAGGCCGAAAGGTTGGGAAACTTTGAAAGATCGACAAAGGGTTATACTAAAAAAAAAAAATAATCAAAAGAGCAAAGGTAAGTAACGAAAGAAAACTAGCGCAAAATGCAAAAACCGATAGCGAAAGTATATAAAAGGTGGGAGAGTAGCTAAAGTTGGTCCCTTGGAGGGCGAGACTGGGGAGTTAATAGTAGGGAACGCAGAAATGGCAGAGACGCTTAATCGATATTTTGCCGCGGTTTTCACGGTGGGGGGCACTAGTACCACCCCCAATAGTAACAGGTAGTGCAAGAGGGTACAGAGAAGGAGGGACTTGGAACAATCACCCTCACTCGAGAAAAAAGTACTGAGCAAACTATTGGGGGTTGAAAGGGTGACAAGTCCCCAGGACCTGATGGCCTACATCCTGGGTCTTGAAGGAAGTGGCAGCGGAGATAGTGGGGTGCGTTGGCTATAATATTCCAAAATTCCCTGGGATTCTGGAAAGGTTCCAGTGGATCGGAAAAATGCTAATATAACACCCTTATTCAAAAAAGGTCGGGGGGGGGGGGCGGGGAGGCAGAAAGTAGGACACCCATAGACCAGTTAGTTGAACGTCTGTCACCGGGAAATTGTTGGAACCCATTATGATGGAAGTAGTAACGGGGCATTTGGAAAGGCAGAATGCAAATCCATCAGAGTCAGCAGGGATTTATGAAGAGTGAATCGGGGTTTGACCAATTTGCTAGAGTTCTTCGAAGGTGTGACAAAGCCAAAGTGGATCAGGGGGACCCGGTAGATGTAGTATATCTGGACGTAACAGTAGGCCTTTGATAAGGTGCCACACAGAAGATTGATACGCAAGATAAGTTCACACCGGAGTTAGGGGTAATATATTAGCCTGGATAGAGGATTGGCTAACCAACACGAAGCAGAGAGTCAGGACAAATGGGTCTTTTACTGGACGGCAAGCTGTAACCAGTGGGTGCCACAGGGGTTCGGATCCTTAGGCCCCCACTATTTACAATCTATATTCATGACCTGGATTCAGGGATAGAAGGTACTGTAGCTAAATTTGCAGATGACACCAAAATCGGTGGGAAAGTGAGTTTCAATGGAGAATTAAGATATTTACAAATGGATATGGACAGGTTAGGTCAATGGGCCAAATTTGGCGGATGGAGTTTAACGTGGGTAAGTGTGAGGTTATCCATTTTGTTTGGAAGAATTAAAAAGGGGGCTTGTTATTTAAATGGAGAGTAACTTCAGAAAGCTTCGGCGCAGAGGGATCTGGGTGTCCCGGTGCATGAATCACTGAAAAGCTAGTAACGCGGGTACAGCAGGTCATACAGTCTGGGGGTCAGTACAGTTCCGTCCGGGGAGAGTGGACAGAGGTGTGGGGTCAGTACAGTTCCGTCCGGGAGAGTCGACAGAGGTGGGGGTCAGTACAGTTCCGTCCGGGGAGAGTGGACAGAGGTGGGGGGTCAGTGCAGTTCCGTCCGGGGAGAGTGGACAGTCTGGGGGTCAGTACAGTTCCGTCCGGGGAGAGTGGACAGTCTGGGGTCAGTACAGTTCGTCCGGGGGAGAGTGGACGGTCTGCGGGTCAGTACAGTTCTGTCCGGGGAGAGTGGACAGTCTGGGGGTCAGTACAGTTCCGTCCGGGGAGAGTGAACAGTCTGGGGGTCAGTACAGTTCCGTCCGGGGGAGAGTGGACAGTCCTGGGGGTCAGTACAGTTCCATCCGGGGAGAGTTGGTTGAGCTGGATTTTATCCAACATTCAAGCCCCTCTGACATGTCTTTCTCTCTCTGTCTCTCTCTCTGTCTCACTCTCTCTCTGTCTCTCTCTCTCTGTCTCTCTCTCTCTGTCTCTCTCTCTGTCTCACTCTCTCTGTCTCTCTCTCTCTGTCTCACTCTCTCTCTGTCTCTCTCTCTCTGTCTCTCTCTCTGTCTCATCTCTCTCTGTCTCACTCTCTCTGTCTCTCTCTCACTCTCTCTGTGTCTCTGTCTCTCTGTCTGTCTCTCTCTGTCTCTCTCTCTCTGTCTGTATCTCTGTCCTCTCTCTCTCTCTCTGTCTCTCTGTCTCTCTCTCTGTCTGTATCTCTCTCTCTGTCTCTCTCTCTCTGTGTCTCTCTCTCTGTCTCTCTCTCTGTATCGCTCTCTCTGTATCTCTCTCCCTCTCTTTCTCACTCTCTCTCTGTCTCTCTCTGTCTCTCTCGCACTCTCTGTCTCTCTCACTCTCTCTCTCTGTGTCTCTGTCTGTCACTCTCTCTCTCTCTCTCTCTCTTTCTCCCTGTCTCTCTCTCTCTCTCTCTCTCTCTCTCTCTCACTGTCTATCTGTCTGACTCTCTGTCTGTCTCTCTGTCTGTCTTTCTCTCTCTCTTTCTCTCTGTCTCTCTCTGTGTCTCTCTCTCTCTCTCTGTCTCTCTCTCTCCCTGTCTCTGTCTCTCTCTCTGTCTCTCTCTCTGTCTCTCTCTCCT
>JANJGN010002222.1:42500-65000 GCA_026770705.1 Isurus oxyrinchus
AGAGTGAGTGTGAGAGTCAGTCAGTGTGAGAGTGAGTGTGAGAGTGAGTGTGAGAGTCAGTCAGTGTGAGAGTGAGTGTGAGTCAGTCAGTGTGAGAGTGAGTTTGAGAGTGAGTGCGAGTGTCAGTCAGTGTGAGAGTGAGTGTGAGAGTAAGTGTGTCAGTCAGTGTGAGAGTGAGTGTGTGAGTCAGTCAGTGTGAGAGTGAGTGTGAGAGTCAGTGTGTGAGTGTGAGAGTCAGTGTGAGACTGAGTGTGAGTGTCAGTCAGTGTGAGAGTGAGTGTGAGAGTGTGTGAGAGTAAGTGTGTCAGTCAGTGTGAGAGTGAGTGTGTGAGTCAGTCAGTGTGAGAGTGTGTGAGAGTGAGTGTGTCAGTCAGTGTGAGTGTGAGAGTGTGTGAGAGCGAGTGTGTGAGTCAGTCAGTGTGAGAGTGAGTGTGTGAGTCAGTCAGTGTGAGTGTGTGAGAGTGAGTGTGTCAGTCAGTGTGAGTGTGAGAGTGTGTGAGAGTGAGTGTGAGTGTCAGTCAGTGTGAGTGTGTGTGTGAGTGTGAGAGTCAGTCAGTGTGAGAGTAAGTGTGAGAGTCAGTCAGTGTGAGAGTCAGTCAGTGTGAGTGTGAGTGTGTCAGTGTGAGAGTGAGTGAGAGTCAGTGTGAGAGTAAGTGTGAGAGTGAGTGTGAGTCAGTCAGTGTGAGAGTAAGTGTGAGAGCAAGTGTGAGAGTCAGTCAGTGTGAGAGTCAGTCAGTGTGAGTCAGTCAGTGTGAGGGTGAGTGTGAGTCAGTCAGTGTGAGTATGGGAGTCAGGGAATGAGTGTGAGAGTCAGGGAGTGTGTGAGAGACAGTCAGCATGAGAGTTAGTGTGAGAGTCAGTCAGTGTGAGAGTGTCAGTCAGTTTGAGAGTGAGTGTGAGTGTGTCAGTCAGTGTGTGTGAGTGTGTGTCAGTCAGTGTGAGTGTGAGTGTGAGAGTCAGTCAGTGTGTGTGAGTGTGAGAGTCAGTCAGTGTGTGTGTGTCAGTCAGTGTGAGAGTGAGTGTGAGTGTCAGTCAGTGTAAGAGTGTGTCAGAGTCAGTCAGTGTGAGAGTAAGTGTGAGAGTGAGTGTGAGAGTCAGTCAGTGTGAGAGTGACTGTGAGAGTCAGTCAGTGTGAGTGTGTCAGTCAGTGTGAGTCAGTGTGAGTGTATCTGTCAGTGTGAGAGTGAGTGTCAGTCAGTGTGAGAGTGAGTGTGAGAGTCAGTCAGTGTCAGAGTGAGGGTGGGAGTCAGGGAGTGTGTGAGAGAGTCAGTCAGTGTGAGAGTGAGTGTGAGAGTGAGTGTGAGAGTGAGTGTGAGAGTCAGTCAGTGTGAGAGTGAGGGTGGGTGTCAGTCAGTGTGAGAGTGAGGGTGGGTGTCAGTCAGTGTGACAGTGAGGGTGGGAGTCAGGGAGTGTGTGAGAGAGTCAGTCAGTGTGAGAGTGTGTGTGAGAGTGAGTGTGAGAGTCAGTCAGTGTGAGTGTGAGAGTGAGAGTGAGTGTCAGTCAGTGTGAGAGTGAGTGTCAGTGTGAGAGTGAGTGTCAGTCAGTGTGAGAGTGAGTGTCAGTGTGAGAGTGAGTGTCAGTCAGTGTGAGAGTGAGTGTGAGAGTCAGTCAGTGTGAGAGTGAGGGTGGGAGTCAGGGAGTGTGTGAGAGAGTCAGTCAGTGTGAGAGTGAGTGTGAGAGTGAGTGTGAGAGTCAGTCAGTGTGAGAGTGAGTGTGAGAGTGTGTGAGAGTTAGTCAGTGTGAGAATGTGAGAGTGAGTGTGAGTCAGTGAGTGTGAGAGTGAGTGTGAGAGTCAGTGTGAGAGTGAGTGTGAGAGTGAGTGTGAGAGTGTGAGAGTCAGTCAGTGTGAGAGTGAGTGTGAGAGTGAGTGTGAGAGTCAGTCAGTGTGAGAGTGAGTGTGAGAGTGAGTGTGAGAGTCAGTCAGTGTGAGAGTGAGTGTGAGAGTAAGTGTGAGTGTCAGTCAGTGTGAGAGTGAGTGTGAGAGTGTGTGTGTGAGTCAGTCAGTGTGAGAGTGAGTGTGAGAGTGTGTGTGAGTCAGTCAGTGTGAGAGTGAGTGTGAGAGTCAGTGTGAGACTGTGAGTGTCAGTCAGTGTGAGAGTGAGTGTGAGAGTCAGTCAGTGTGAGAGTGAGGGTGAGAGTGAGTGTGAGAGTCAGTCAGTGTGAGAGTGAGTGTGAGAGTCAGTCAGTGTGAGAGTGAGTTTGAGAGTGAGTGTGAGAGTCAGTCAGTGTGAGAGTGAGTGTGAGAGTGAGTGTGAGAGTCAGTCAGTGTGAGAGTGAGTGTGAGAGTGAGTGTGAGAGTCAGTCAGTGTGAGAGTGAGTTTGAGAGTGAGTGCGAGTGTCAGTCAGTGTGAGAGTGAGTGTGAGAGTAAGTGTGTCAGTCAGTGTGAGAGTGAGTGTGTGAGTCAGTCAGTGTGAGAGTGAGTGTGAGAGTCAGTGTGTGAGTGTGAGAGTCAGTGTGAGACTGAGTGTGAGTGTCAGTCAGTGTGAGAGTGAGTGTGAGAGTGTGTGAGAGTAAGTGTGTCAGTCAGTGTGAGAGTGAGTGTGTGAGTCAGTCAGTGTGAGAGTGTGTGAGAGTGAGTGTGTCAGTCATTGTGAGTGTGAGAGTGTGTGAGAGCGAGTGTGTGAGTCAGTCAGTGTGAGAGTGAGTGTGAGAGTCAGTCAGTGTGTGTGTGTCAGTCAGTGTGAGAGTGAGTGTGAGTGTCAGTCAGTGTAAGAGTGTGTCAGAGTCAGTCAGTGTGAGAGTAAGTGTGAGAGTGAGTGTGAGAGTCAGTCAGTGTGAGAGTGACTGTGAGAGTCAGTCAGTGTGAGTGTGTCAGTCAGTGTGAGTCAGTGTGAGTGTATCTGTCAGTGTGAGAGTGAGTGTCAGTCAGTGTGAGAGTGAGTGTGAGAGTCAGTCAGTGTCAGAGTGAGGGTGGGAGTCAGGGAGTGTGTGAAAGAGTCAGTCAGTGTGAGAGTGAGTGTGAGAGTGAGTGTGAGAGTGAGTGTGAGAGTCAGTCACTGTGAGTGTGAGTGTCAGTGTGAGAATTAGTGTCAGTCAGTGTGAGAGTGAGTGTGAGAGTGAGTGTGAGAGTGAGTGTGAGAGTCAGTCAGTGTGAGAGTGAGGGTGGGTGTCAGTCAGTGTGAGAGTGAGGGTGGGTGTCAGTCAGTGTGACAGTGAGGGTGGGAGTCAGGGAGTGTGTGAGAGAGTCAGTCAGTGTGAGAGTGTGTGTGAGAGTGAGTGTGAGAGTCAGTCAGTGTGAGTGTGAGAGTGAGAGTGAGTGTCAGTCAGTGTGAGAGTGAGTGTCAGTGTGAGAGTGAGTGTCAGTCAGTGTGAGAGTGAGTGTCAGTGTGAGAGTGAGTGTCAGTCAGTGTGAGAGTGAGTGTGAGAGTCAGTCAGTGTGAGAGTGAGGGTGGGAGTCAGGGAGTGTGTGAGAGAGTCAGTCAGTGTGAGAGTGAGTGTGAGAGTGAGTGTGAGAGTCAGTCAGTGTGAGAGTGAGTGTGAGAGTGTGTGAGAGTTAGTCAGTGTGAGAATGTGAGAGTGAGTGTGAGTCAGTGAGTGTGAGAGTGAGTGTGAGAGTCAGTGTGAGAGTGAGTGTGAGAGTGAGTGTGAGAGTGTGAGAGTCAGTCAGTGTGAGAGTGAGTGTGAGAGTGAGTGTGAGAGTCAGTCAGTGTGAGAGTGAGTGTGAGAGTGAGTGTGAGAGTCAGTCAGTGTGAGAGTGAGTGTGAGAGTAAGTGTGAGTGTCAGTCAGTGTGAGAGTGAGTGTGAGAGTGTGTGTGTGAGTCAGTCAGTGTGAGAGTGAGTGTGAGAGTGTGTGTGAGTCAGTCAGTGTGAGAGTGAGTGTGAGAGTCAGTGTGAGACTGAGTGTGAGTGTCAGTCAGTGTGAGAGTGAGTGTGAGAGTCAGTCAGTGTGAGAGTGAGGGTGAGAGTGAGTGTGAGAGTCAGTCAGTGTGAGAGTGAGTGTGAGAGTCAGTCAGTGTGAGAGTGAGTTTGAGAGTGAGTGTGAGAGTCAGTCAGTGTGAGAGTGAGTGTGAGAGTGAGTGTGAGAGTCAGTCAGTGTGAGAGTGAGTGTGAGAGTGAGTGTGAGAGTCAGTCAGTGTGAGAGTGAGTGTGAGTCAGTCAGTGTGAGAGTGAGTTTGAGAGTGAGTGCGAGTGTCAGTCAGTGTGAGAGTGAGTGTGAGAGTAAGTGTGTCAGTCAGTGTGAGAGTGAGTGTGTGAGTCAGTCAGTGTGAGAGTGAGTGTGAGAGTCAGTGTGTGAGTGTGAGAGTCAGTGTGAGACTGAGTGTGAGTGTCAGTCAGTGTGAGAGTGAGTGTGAGAGTGTGTGAGAGTAAGTGTGTCAGTCAGTGTGAGAGTGAGTGTGTGAGTCAGTCAGTGTGAGAGTGTGTGAGAGTGAGTGTGTCAGTCAGTGTGAGTGTGAGAGTGTGTGAGAGCGAGTGTGTGAGTCAGTCAGTGTGAGAGTGAGTGTGTGAGTCAGTCAGTGTGTGTGTGAGAGTGAGTGTGTCAGTCAGTGTGAGTGTGAGAGTGTGTGAGAGTGAGTGTGAGTGTCAGTCAGTGTGAGTGTGTGTGTGAGTGTGAGAGTCAGTCAGTGTGAGAGTAAGTGTGAGAGTCAGTCAGTGTGAGAGTCAGTCAGTGTGAGTGTGAGTGTGTCAGTGTGAGAGTGAGTGAGAGTCAGTGTGAGAGTAAGTGTGAGAGTGAGTGTGAGTCAGTCAGTGTGAGAGTAAGTGTGAGAGCAAGTGTGAGAGTCAGTCAGTGTGAGAGTCAGTCAGTGTGAGTCAGTCAGTGTGAGGGTGAGTGTGAGTCAGTCAGTGTGAGTATGGGAGTCAGGGAATGAGTGTGAGAGTCAGGGAGTGTGTGAGAGACAGTCAGCATGAGAGTTAGTGTGAGAGTCAGTCAGTGTGAGAGTGTCAGTCAGTTTGAGAGTGAGTGTGAGTGTGTCAGTCAGTGTGTGTGAGTGTGTGTCAGTCAGTGTGAGTGTGAGTGTGAGAGTCAGTCAGTGTGTGTGAGTGTGAGAGTCAGTCAGTGTGTGTGTGTCAGTCAGTGTGAGAGTGAGTGTGAGTGTCAGTCAGTGTAAGAGTGTGTCAGAGTCAGTCAGTGTGAGAGTAAGTGTGAGAGTGAGTGTGAGAGTCAGTCAGTGTGAGAGTGACTGTGAGAGTCAGTCAGTGTGAGTGTGTCAGTCAGTGTGAGTCAGTGTGAGTGTATCTGTCAGTGTGAGAGTGAGTGTCAGTCAGTGTGAGAGTGAGTGTGAGAGTCAGTCAGTGTCAGAGTGAGGGTGGGAGTCAGGGAGTGTGTGAGAGAGTCAGTCAGTGTGAGAGTGAGTGTGAGAGTGAGTGTGAGAGTGAGTGTGAGAGTCAGTCAGTGTGAGAGTGAGGGTGGGTGTCAGTCAGTGTGAGAGTGAGGGTGGGGTGTCAGTCAGTGTGACAGTGAGGGTGGGAGTCAGGGAGTGTGTGAGAGAGTCAGTCAGTGTGAGAGTGTGTGTGAGAGTGAGTGTGAGAGTCAGTCAGTGTGAGTGTGAGAGTGAGAGTGAGTGTCAGTCAGTGTGAGAGTGAGTGTCAGTGTGAGAGTGAGTGTCAGTCAGTGTGAGAGTGAGTGTCAGTCAGTGTGAGAGTGAGTGTCAGTCAGTGTGAGAGTGAGTGTGAGAGTCAGTCAGTGTGAGAGTGAGGGTGGGAGTCAGGGAGTGTGTGAGAGAGTCAGTCAGTGTGAGAGTGAGTGTGAGAGTGAGTGTGAGAGTCAGTCAGTGTGAGAGTGAGTGTGAGAGTGTGTGAGAGTTAGTCAGTGTGAGAATGTGAGAGTGAGTGTGAGTCAGTGAGTGTGAGAGTGAGTGTGAGAGTTAGTGTGAGAGTGAGTGTGAGAGTGAGTGTGAGAGTGTGAGAGTCAGTCAGTGTGAGAGTGAGTGTGAGAGTGAGTGTGAGAGTCAGTCAGTGTGAGAGTGAGTGTGAGAGTGAGTGTGAGAGTCAGTCAGTGTGAGAGTGAGTGTGAGAGTAAGTGTGAGTGTCAGTCAGTGTGAGAGTGAGTGTGAGAGTGTGTGTGTGAGTCAGTCAGTGTGAGAGTGAGTGTGAGAGTGTGTGTGAGTCAGTCAGTGTGAGAGTGAGTGTGAGAGTCAGTGTGAGACTGAGTGTGAGTGTCAGTCAGTGTGAGAGTGAGTGTGAGAGTCAGTCAGTGTGAGAGTGAGGGTGAGAGTGAGTGTGAGAGTCAGTCAGTGTGAGAGTGAGTGTGAGAGTCAGTCAGTGTGAGAGTGAGTTTGAGAGTGAGTGTGAGAGTCAGTCAGTGTGAGAGTGAGTGTGAGAGTGAGTGTGAGAGTCAGTCAGTGTGAGAGTGAGTGTGAGTCAGTCAGTGTGAGAGTGAGTTTGAGAGTGAGTGCGAGTGTCAGTCAGTGTGAGAGTGAGTGTGAGAGTAAGTGTGTCAGTCAGTGTGAGAGTGAGTGTGTGAGTCAGTCAGTGTGAGAGTGAGTGTGAGAGTCAGTGTGTGAGTGTGAGAGTCAGTGTGAGACTGAGTGTGAGTGTCAGTCAGTGTGAGAGTGAGTGTGAGAGTGTGTGAGAGTAAGTGTGTCAGTCAGTGTGAGAGTGTGTGTGAGTCAGTCAGTGTGAGAGTGTGTGAGAGTGAGTGTGTCAGTCAGTGTGAGTGTGAGAGTGTGTGAGAGCGAGTGTGTGAGTCAGTCAGTGTGAGAGTGAGTGTGTGAGTCAGTCAGTGTGAGTGTGTGAGAGTGAGTGTGTCAGTCAGTGTGAGTGTGAGAGTGTGTGAGAGTGAGTGTGAGTGTCAGTCAGTGTGAGTGTGTGTGTGAGTGTGAGAGTCAGTCAGTGTGAGAGTCAGTCAGTGTGAGAGTAAGTGTGAGAGTCAGTCAGTGTGAGAGTCAGTCAGTGTGAGTGTGAGTGTGTCAGTGTGAGAGTGAGTGAGAGTCAGTGTGAGAGTAAGTGTGAGAGTGAGTGTGAGTCAGTCAGTGTGAGAGTAAGTGTGAGAGCAAGTGTGAGAGTCAGTCAGTGTGAGAGTCAGTCAGTGTGAGTCAGTCAGTGTGAGGGTGAGTGTGAGTCAGTCAGTGTGAGTATGGGAGTCAGGGAGTGTGTGAGAGACAGTCAGCATGAGAGTTAGTGTGAGAGTCAGTCAGTGTGAGAGTGTCAGTCAGTTTGAGAGTGAGTGTGAGTGTGTCAGTCAGTGTGTGTGAGTGTGTGTCAGTCAGTGTGAGTGTGAGTGTGAGAGTCAGTCAGTGTGTGTGAGTGTGAGAGTCAGTCAGTGTGTGTGTGTCAGTCAGTGTGAGAGTGAGTGTGAGTGTCAGTCAGTGTAAGAGTGTGTCAGAGTCAGTCAGTGTGAGAGTAAGTGTGAGAGTGAGTGTGAGAGTCAGTCAGTGTGAGAGTGACTGTGAGAGTCAGTCAGTGTGAGTGTGTCAGTCAGTGTGAGTCAGTGTGAGTGTATCTGTCAGTGTGAGAGTGAGTGTCAGTCAGTGTGAGAGTGAGTGTGAGAGTCAGTCAGTGTCAGAGTGAGGGTGGGAGTCAGGGAGTGTGTGAAAGAGTCAGTCAGTGTGAGAGTGAGTGTGAGAGTGAGTGTGAGAGTGAGTGTGAGAGTCAGTCACTGTGAGTGTGAGTGTCAGTGTGAGAATTAGTGTCAGTCAGTGTGAGAGTGAGTGTGAGAGTGAGTGTGAGAGTGAGTGTGAGAGTCAGTCAGTGTGAGAGTGAGGGTGGGTGTCAGTCAGTGTGAGAGTGAGGGTGGGTGTCAGTCAGTGTGACAGTGAGGGTGGGAGTCAGGGAGTGTGTGAGAGAGTCAGTCAGTGTGAGAGTGTGTGTGAGAGTGAGTGTGAGAGTCAGTCAGTGTGAGTGTGAGAGTGAGAGTGAGTGTCAGTCAGTGTGAGAGTGAGTGTCAGTGTGAGAGTGAGTGTCAGTCAGTGTGAGAGTGAGTGTCAGTGTGAGAGTGAGTGTCAGTCAGTGTGAGAGTGAGTGTGAGAGTCAGTCAGTGTGAGAGTGAGGGTGGGAGTCAGGGAGTGTGTGAGAGAGTCAGTCAGTGTGAGAGTGAGTGTGAGAGTGAGTGTGAGAGTCAGTCAGTGTGAGAGTGAGTGTGAGAGTGTGTGAGAGTTAGTCAGTGTGAGAATGTGAGAGTGAGTGTGAGTCAGTGAGTGTGAGAGTGAGTGTGAGAGTCAGTGTGAGAGTGAGTGTGAGAGTGAGTGTGAGAGTGTGAGAGTCAGTCAGTGTGAGAGTGAGTGTGAGAGTGAGTGTGAGAGTCAGTCAGTGTGAGAGTGAGTGTGAGAGTGAGTGTGAGAGTCAGTCAGTGTGAGAGTGAGTGTGAGAGTAAGTGTGAGTGTCAGTCAGTGTGAGAGTGAGTGTGAGAGTGTGTGTGTGAGTCAGTCAGTGTGAGAGTGAGTGTGAGAGTGTGTGTGAGTCAGTCAGTGTGAGAGTGAGTGTGAGAGTCAGTGTGAGACTGTGAGTGTCAGTCAGTGTGAGAGTGAGTGTGAGAGTCAGTCAGTGTGAGAGTGAGGGTGAGAGTGAGTGTGAGAGTCAGTCAGTGTGAGAGTGAGTGTGAGAGTCAGTCAGTGTGAGAGTGAGTTTGAGAGTGAGTGTGAGAGTCAGTCAGTGTGAGAGTGAGTGTGAGAGTGAGTGTGAGAGTCAGTCAGTGTGAGAGTGAGTGTGAGAGTGAGTGTGAGAGTCAGTCAGTGTGAGAGTGAGTTTGAGAGTGAGTGCGAGTGTCAGTCAGTGTGAGAGTGAGTGTGAGAGTAAGTGTGTCAGTCAGTGTGAGAGTGAGTGTGTGAGTCAGTCAGTGTGAGAGTGAGTGTGAGAGTCAGTGTGTGAGTGTGAGAGTCAGTGTGAGACTGAGTGTGAGTGTCAGTCAGTGTGAGAGTGAGTGTGAGAGTGTGTGAGAGTAAGTGTGTCAGTCAGTGTGAGAGTGAGTGTGTGAGTCAGTCAGTGTGAGAGTGTGTGAGAGTGAGTGTGTCAGTCATTGTGAGTGTGAGAGTGTGTGAGAGCGAGTGTGTGAGTCAGTCAGTGTGAGAGTGAGTGTGAGAGTCAGTCAGTGTGTGTGTGTCAGTCAGTGTGAGAGTGAGTGTGAGTGTCAGTCAGTGTAAGAGTGTGTCAGAGTCAGTCAGTGTGAGAGTAAGTGTGAGAGTGAGTGTGAGAGTCAGTCAGTGTGAGAGTGACTGTGAGAGTCAGTCAGTGTGAGTGTGTCAGTCAGTGTGAGTCAGTGTGAGTGTATCTGTCAGTGTGAGAGTGAGTGTCAGTCAGTGTGAGAGTGAGTGTGAGAGTCAGTCAGTGTCAGAGTGAGGGTGGGAGTCAGGGAGTGTGTGAAAGAGTCAGTCAGTGTGAGAGTGAGTGTGAGAGTGAGTGTGAGAGTGAGTGTGAGAGTCAGTCACTGTGAGTGTGAGTGTCAGTGTGAGAATTAGTGTCAGTCAGTGTGAGAGTGAGTGTGAGAGTGAGTGTGAGAGTGAGTGTGAGAGTCAGTCAGTGTGAGAGTGAGGGTGGGTGTCAGTCAGTGTGAGAGTGAGGGTGGGTGTCAGTCAGTGTGACAGTGAGGGTGGGAGTCAGGGAGTGTGTGAGAGAGTCAGTCAGTGTGAGAGTGTGTGTGAGAGTGAGTGTGAGAGTCAGTCAGTGTGAGTGTGAGAGTGAGAGTGAGTGTCAGTCAGTGTGAGAGTGAGTGTCAGTGTGAGAGTGAGTGTCAGTCAGTGTGAGAGTGAGTGTCAGTCAGTGTGAGAGTGAGTGTCAGTCAGTGTGAGAGTGAGTGTGAGAGTCAGTCAGTGTGAGAGTGAGGGTGGGAGTCAGGGAGTGTGTGAGAGAGTCAGTCAGTGTGAGAGTGAGTGTGAGAGTGAGTGTGAGAGTCAGTCAGTGTGAGAGTGAGTGTGAGAGTGTGTGAGAGTTAGTCAGTGTGAGAATGTGAGAGTGAGTGTGAGTCAGTGAGTGTGAGAGTGAGTGTGAGAGTCAGTGTGAGAGTGAGTGTGAGAGTGAGTGTGAGAGTGTGAGAGTCAGTCAGTGTGAGAGTGAGTGTGAGAGTGAGTGTGAGAGTCAGTCAGTGTGAGAGTGAGTGTGAGAGTGAGTGTGAGAGTCAGTCAGTGTGAGAGTGAGTGTGAGAGTAAGTGTGAGTGTCAGTCAGTGTGAGAGTGAGTGTGAGAGTGTGTGTGTGAGTCAGTCAGTGTGAGAGTGAGTGTGAGTGTGTGTGAGTCAGTCAGTGTGAGAGTGAGTGTGAGAGTCAGTGTGAGACTGAGTGTGAGTGTCAGTCAGTGTGAGAGTGAGTGTGAGAGTCAGTCAGTGTGAGAGTGAGGGTGAGAGTGAGTGTGAGAGTCAGTCAGTGTGAGAGTGAGTGTGAGAGTCAGTCAGTGTGAGAGTGAGTTTGAGAGTGAGTGTGAGAGTCAGTCAGTGTGAGAGTGAGTGTGAGAGTGAGTGTGAGAGTCAGTCAGTGTGAGAGTGAGTGTGAGAGTGAGTGTGAGAGTCAGTCAGTGTGAGAGTGAGTGTGAGTCAGTCAGTGTGAGAGTGAGTTTGAGAGTGAGTGCGAGTGTCAGTCAGTGTGAGAGTGAGTGTGAGAGTAAGTGTGTCAGTCAGTGTGAGAGTGAGTGTGTGAGTCAGTCAGTGTGAGAGTGAGTGTGAGAGTCAGTGTGTGAGTGTGAGAGTCAGTGTGAGACTGAGTGTGAGTGTCAGTCAGTGTGAGAGTGAGTGTGAGAGTGTGTGAGAGTAAGTGTGTCAGTCAGTGTGAGAGTGAGTGTGTGAGTCAGTCAGTGTGAGAGTGTGTGAGAGTGAGTGTGTCAGTCAGTGTGAGTGTGAGAGTGTGTGAGAGCGAGTGTGTGAGTCAGTCAGTGTGAGAGTGAGTGTGTGAGTCAGTCAGTGTGAGTGTGTGAGAGTGAGTGTGTCAGTCAGTGTGAGTGTGAGAGTGTGTGAGAGTGAGTGTGAGTGTCAGTCAGTGTGAGTGTGTGTGTGAGTGTGAGAGTCAGTCAGTGTGAGAGTAAGTGTGAGAGTCAGTCAGTGTGAGAGTCAGTCAGTGTGAGTGTGAGTGTGTCAGTGTGAGAGTGAGTGAGAGTCAGTGTGAGAGTAAGTGTGAGAGTGAGTGTGAGTCAGTCAGTGTGAGAGTAAGTGTGAGAGCAAGTGTGAGAGTCAGTCAGTGTGAGAGTCAGTCAGTGTGAGTCAGTCAGTGTGAGGGTGAGTGTGAGTCAGTCAGTGTGAGTATGGGAGTCAGGGAATGAGTGTGAGAGTCAGGGAGTGTGTGAGAGACAGTCAGCATGAGAGTTAGTGTGAGAGTCAGTCAGTGTGAGAGTGTCAGTCAGTTTGAGAGTGAGTGTGAGTGTGTCAGTCAGTGTGTGTGAGTGTGTGTCAGTCAGTGTGAGTGTGAGTGTGAGAGTCAGTCAGTGTGTGTGAGTGTGAGAGTCAGTCAGTGTGTGTGTGTCAGTCAGTGTGAGAGTGAGTGTGAGTGTCAGTCAGTGTAAGAGTGTGTCAGAGTCAGTCAGTGTGAGAGTAAGTGTGAGAGTGAGTGTGAGAGTCAGTCAGTGTGAGAGTGACTGTGAGAGTCAGTCAGTGTGAGTGTGTCAGTCAGTGTGAGTCAGTGTGAGTGTATCTGTCAGTGTGAGAGTGAGTGTCAGTCAGTGTGAGAGTGAGTGTGAGAGTCAGTCAGTGTCAGAGTGAGGGTGGGAGTCAGGGAGTGTGTGAGAGAGTCAGTCAGTGTGAGAGTGAGTGTGAGAGTGAGTGTGAGAGTGAGTGTGAGAGTCAGTCAGTGTGAGAGTGAGGGTGGGTGTCAGTCAGTGTGAGAGTGAGGGTGGGTGTCAGTCAGTGTGACAGTGAGGGTGGGAGTCAGGGAGTGTGTGAGAGAGTCAGTCAGTGTGAGAGTGTGTGTGAGAGTGAGTGTGAGAGTCAGTCAGTGTGAGTGTGAGAGTGAGAGTGAGTGTCAGTCAGTGTGAGAGTGAGTGTCAGTGTGAGAGTGAGTGTCAGTCAGTGTGAGAGTGAGTGTCAGTCAGTGTGAGAGTGAGTGTCAGTCAGTGTGAGAGTGAGTGTGAGAGTCAGTCAGTGTGAGAGTGAGGGTGGGAGTCAGGGAGTGTGTGAGAGAGTCAGTCAGTGTGAGAGTGAGTGTGAGAGTGAGTGTGAGAGTCAGTCAGTGTGAGAGTGAGTGTGAGAGTGTGTGAGAGTTAGTCAGTGTGAGAATGTGAGAGTGAGTGTGAGTCAGTGAGTGTGAGAGTGAGTGTGAGAGTTAGTGTGAGAGTGAGTGTGAGAGTGAGTGTGAGAGTGTGAGAGTCAGTCAGTGTGAGAGTGAGTGTGAGAGTGAGTGTGAGAGTCAGTCAGTGTGAGAGTGAGTGTGAGAGTGAGTGTGAGAGTCAGTCAGTGTGAGAGTGAGTGTGAGAGTAAGTGTGAGTGTCAGTCAGTGTGAGAGTGAGTGTGAGAGTGTGTGTGTGAGTCAGTCAGTGTGAGAGTGAGTGTGAGAGTGTGTGTGAGTCAGTCAGTGTGAGAGTGAGTGTGAGAGTCAGTGTGAGACTGAGTGTGAGTGTCAGTCAGTGTGAGAGTGAGTGTGAGAGTCAGTCAGTGTGAGAGTGAGGGTGAGAGTGAGTGTGAGAGTCAGTCAGTGTGAGAGTGAGTGTGAGAGTCAGTCAGTGTGAGAGTGAGTTTGAGAGTGAGTGTGAGAGTCAGTCAGTGTGAGAGTGAGTGTGAGAGTGAGTGTGAGAGTCAGTCAGTGTGAGAGTGAGTGTGAGTCAGTCAGTGTGAGAGTGAGTTTGAGAGTGAGTGCGAGTGTCAGTCAGTGTGAGAGTGAGTGTGAGAGTAAGTGTGTCAGTCAGTGTGAGAGTGAGTGTGTGAGTCAGTCAGTGTGAGAGTGAGTGTGAGAGTCAGTGTGTGAGTGTGAGAGTCAGTGTGAGACTGAGTGTGAGTGTCAGTCAGTGTGAGAGTGAGTGTGAGAGTGTGTGAGAGTAAGTGTGTCAGTCAGTGTGAGAGTGAGTGTGTGAGTCAGTCAGTGTGAGAGTGTGTGAGAGTGAGTGTGTCAGTCAGTGTGAGTGTGAGAGTGTGTGAGAGCGAGTGTGTGAGTCAGTCAGTGTGAGAGTGAGTGTGTGAGTCAGTCAGTGTGAGTGTGTGAGAGTGAGTGTGTCAGTCAGTGTGAGTGTGAGAGTGTGTGAGAGTGAGTGTGAGTGTCAGTCAGTGTGAGTGTGTGTGTGAGTGTGAGAGTCAGTCAGTGTGAGAGTAAGTGTGAGAGTCAGTCAGTGTGAGAGTCAGTCAGTGTGAGTGTGAGTGTGTCAGTGTGAGAGTGAGTGAGAGTCAGTGTGAGAGTAAGTGTGAGAGTGAGTGTGAGTCAGTCAGTGTGAGAGTAAGTGTGAGAGCAAGTGTGAGAGTCAGTCAGTGTGAGAGTCAGTCAGTGTGAGTCAGTCAGTGTGAGGGTGAGTGTGAGTCAGTCAGTGTGAGTATGGGAGTCAGGGAGTGTGTGAGAGACAGTCAGCATGAGAGTTAGTGTGAGAGTCAGTCAGTGTGAGAGTGTCAGTCAGTTTGAGAGTGAGTGTGAGTGTGTCAGTCAGTGTGTGTGAGTGTGTGTCAGTCAGTGTGAGTGTGAGTGTGAGAGTCAGTCAGTGTGTGTGAGTGTGAGAGTCAGTCAGTGTGTGTGTGTCAGTCAGTGTGAGAGTGAGTGTGAGTGTCAGTCAGTGTAAGAGTGTGTCAGAGTCAGTCAGTGTGAGAGTAAGTGTGAGAGTGAGTGTGAGAGTCAGTCAGTGTGAGAGTGACTGTGAGAGTCAGTCAGTGTGAGTGTGTCAGTCAGTGTGAGTCAGTGTGAGTGTATCTGTCAGTGTGAGAGTGAGTGTCAGTCAGTGTGAGAGTGAGTGTGAGAGTCAGTCAGTGTCAGAGTGAGGGTGGGAGTCAGGGAGTGTGTGAAAGAGTCAGTCAGTGTGAGAGTGAGTGTGAGAGTGAGTGTGAGAGTGAGTGTGAGAGTCAGTCACTGTGAGTGTGAGTGTCAGTGTGAGAATTAGTGTCAGTCAGTGTGAGAGTGAGTGTGAGAGTGAGTGTGAGAGTGAGTGTGAGAGTCAGTCAGTGTGAGAGTGAGGGTGGGTGTCAGTCAGTGTGAGAGTGAGGGTGGGTGTCAGTCAGTGTGACAGTGAGGGTGGGAGTCAGGGAGTGTGTGAGAGAGTCAGTCAGTGTGAGAGTGTGTGTGAGAGTGAGTGTGAGAGTCAGTCAGTGTGAGTGTGAGAGTGAGAGTGAGTGTCAGTCAGTGTGAGAGTGAGTGTCAGTGTGAGAGTGAGTGTCAGTCAGTGTGAGAGTGAGTGTCAGTGTGAGAGTGAGTGTCAGTCAGTGTGAGAGTGAGTGTGAGAGTCAGTCAGTGTGAGAGTGAGGGTGGGAGTCAGGGAGTGTGTGAGACAGTCAGTCAGTGTGAGAGTGAGTGTGAGAGTGAGTGTGAGAGTCAGTCAGTGTGAGAGTGAGTGTGAGAGTGTGTGAGAGTTAGTCAGTGTGAGAATGTGAGAGTGAGTGTGAGTCAGTGAGTGTGAGAGTGAGTGTGAGAGTCAGTGTGAGAGTGAGTGTGAGAGTGAGTGTGAGAGTGTGAGAGTCAGTCAGTGTGAGAGTGAGTGTGAGAGTCAGTCAGTGTGAGAGTGAGTGTGAGAGTGAGTGTGAGAGTCAGTCAGTGTGAGAGTGAGTGTGAGAGTAAGTGTGAGTGTCAGTCAGTGTGAGAGTGAGTGTGAGAGTGTGTGTGTGAGTCAGTCAGTGTGAGAGTGAGTGTGAGAGTGTGTGTGAGTCAGTCAGTGTGAGAGTGAGTGTGAGAGTCAGTGTGAGACTGAGTGTGAGTGTCAGTCAGTGTGAGAGTGAGTGTGAGAGTCAGTCAGTGTGAGAGTGAGGGTGAGAGTGAGTGTGAGAGTCAGTCAGTGTGAGAGTGAGTGTGAGAGTCAGTCAGTGTGAGAGTGAGTTTGAGAGTGAGTGTGAGAGTCAGTCAGTGTGAGAGTGAGTGTGAGAGTGAGTGTGAGAGTCAGTCAGTGTGAGAGTGAGTGTGAGAGTGAGTGTGAGAGTCAGTCAGTGTGAGAGTGAGTGTGAGTCAGTCAGTGTGAGAGTGAGTTTGAGAGTGAGTGCGAGTGTCAGTCAGTGTGAGAGTGAGTGTGAGAGTAAGTGTGTCAGTCAGTGTGAGAGTGAGTGTGTGAGTCAGTCAGTGTGAGAGTGAGTGTGAGAGTCAGTGTGTGAGTGTGAGAGTCAGTGTGAGACTGAGTGTGAGTGTCAGTCAGTGTGAGAGTGAGTGTGAGAGTGTGTGAGAGTAAGTCAGTGTGAGAGTGAGTGTGAGAGTGAGTGTGAGAGTCAGTCAGTGTGAGAGTGAGTGTGAGAGTGAGTGTGAGAGTCAGTCAGTGTGAGAGTGAGTGTGAGAGTGAGTGTGAGAGTGTGAGAGTCAGTCAGTGTGAGAGTGAGTGTGAGAGTGAGTGTGAGAGTCAGTCAGTGTGAGAGTGAGTGTGAGAGTAAGTGTGAGTGTCAGTCAGTGTGAGAGTGAGTGTGAGAGTGTGTGTGTGAGTCAGTCAGTGTGAGAGTGAGTGTGAGAGTGTGTGTGAGTCAGTCAGTGTGAGAGTGAGTGTGAGAGTCAGTGTGAGACTGAGTGTGTCAGTCAGTGTGAGAGTGAGTGTGAGAGTCAGTCAGTGTGAGAGTGAGGGTGAGAGTGAGTGTGAGAGTCAGTCAGTGTGAGAGTGAGTGTGAGAGTCAGTCAGTGTGAGAGTGAGTGTGAGAGTGAGTGTGAGAGTGAGTGTGAGAGTCAGTCAGTGTGAGAGTGAGTGTGAGTCAGTCAGTGTGAGAGTGAGTTTGAGAGTGAGTGCGAGTGTCAGTGTGAGAGTGAGTGTGAGAGTAAATGTGTCAGTCAGTGTGAGAGTGAGTGTGTGAGTCAGTCAGTGTGAGAGTCAGTGTGAGAGTCAGTGTGAGTGAGTGTGAGAGTCAGTGTGAGACTGAGTGTGAGTGTCAGTCAGTGTGAGAGTGAGTGTGAGAGTGTGTGAGAGTAAGTGTGTCAGTCAGTGTGAGAGTGAGTGTGTGAGTCAGTCAGTGTGAGAGTGTGTGAGAGTGAGTGTGTCAGTCAGTGTGAGTGTGAGAGTGTGTGAGAGCGAGTGTGTGAGTCAGTCAGTGTGAGAGTGAGTGTGTGAGTCAGTCAGTGTGTGTGTGAGAGTGAGTGTGTCAGTCAGTGTGAGTGTGAGAGTGTGTGAGAGTGAGTGTGTGTCAGTCAGTGTGAGTGTGAGAGTGAGTGTGAGAGTGTGTGAGTCAGTCAGTGTGAGAGTGAGTGTGAGAGTGAGTGTGAGAGCGAGGCGGTGTGATCTGGAAGGCGCTGCCTGAAAGGCCGGCGGAAGCAGATTCAATCGGCATTTTCAAAAAGGGGAATTCGGAGAAATACTGGAAGGGGGAACGCTGACAGGGAGGGGGAGGGAGGGAGGGAGGGAGAGAGGGAGGGAGAGGGGGAGGGAGGGAGGGAGGGAAGGGGGTTAGATTAAGTGAATCAACCGTTTCAAGAGAGAGACAGTGCAGCACTCCCTCAGTACTGACACTCCGACAGTGCAGCACTCCCTCAGTACTGACACTCCGACAGTGCAGCACTCCCTCAGTACCGACCCTCTGACAGTGCAGCACTCCCTCAGTACTGACTCTCTGACAGTGCAGCACTCCCTCAGTACTGACCCTCTGACAGTGCAGCACTCCCTTAGCACTGACCCTCCGACAGTGCAGCACTCCCTCAGTACTGACCCTCTGGCAGTGCAGCACTCCCTCAGTACTCACCCTCTGACAGTGCAGCACTCCCTCAGTACTGACCCTCTGACAGTGCAGCACTCCCTCAGTACTGACCCTCTGACAGTGCAGCACTCCCTCAGTACCGACCCTCTGACAGTGCAGCACTCCCTCAGTACTGACCCTCTGACAGTGCAGCACTCCCTCAGAACTGACCCTCTGACAGTGCGGCACTCCCTCAGTACTGACCCTCTGACAGTGCAGCCCTCCCTCAGTACTAACCCTCCGACAGTGCAGCACTCCCTCAGTTCTGACCCGCTGACAGTGCGGCTCTCTCTCAGTACTGACCCTCTGACAGTGCAGCACTCCCTCAGCACTGGCACCGGGGAATTTACAAATACCGGGTTAGACCACCCCGGGAGCCATTGCTAGCGATTCTGGGAACGACAGAGGAATGACCTATGGCCCTGCAGGTGTAATGAGAGGAGGCAGTTGGGTGGCGGTGGGGGGGAGGTGGTGGGGGTGTGGGGATGGGGTAGGGGTGTGGGGGGGAGGCGAGGGAAGATGCCGGGATTGGAACAGGAGGATGAGAATTGTAAACATGGATTTGGGGTGAACCATTGCCCCCGGGTTCTTGTACAGGGAAGGAGCAGTGCCAAAGTGGGTAGCCAGTGTCAGAATTTACCAGCATCCGCCCACCTATGGATACAGTCAGTCTGAGGCGGGTTTGGTTGAGCGGCAGTGGGAGAGTCAGGGAGTCTCAGTGTGTGTGTCATCTCCTTCTCTCTTTGTGTTCGTTCCATTTCCCTCATGTTGTCTTTTACGTTTTAACGTTAACACCACACCTTCTGTTTGATTCTCCTCAGCAATGGAACTCTCCCTTGGGAGATGGTCACCCACGCCGGGAGCTGAGTATGTGTGCTACGTTCAAGATTGGGAACTCACGGACAGACACATAGTGCAGCTTACAGAGATAGGGAGGGAGGGGGTGAGGGATTTGAACAGGAGGATGAGAATTGTAGGGGCTGGAGCAGGTTACAGAGATAGGGAGGGAGGGGGCAGAGGGAGGGATTTCAACAGGAGGGTGAGAATTGTAGGGGCTGGAGGAGGTTACAGAGATAGGGAGGGGGTGAGGGAGGGATTTGAACAGGAGGATGAGAATTGTAGGGGCTGGAGGAGGTTACAGAGATAGGGAGGGAGGGGGGAGGGAGGGATTTGAACGGAGGATGAGAATTGTAGGGGCTGGAGGAGGTTACAGAGATAGGGAGGGAGGGGGTGAGGGAGGGATTTGAACAGGAGGATGAGAATTGTAGGGGCTGGAGGAGGTTACGGAGATAGGGAGGGAGGGGGTGAGGGAGGGATTTGAACAGGAGGATGGGAATTGTAGGGGCTGGAGGAGGTTACAGAGATAGGGAGGGAGGAGGTGAGGGAGGGATTTGAACAGGAGGGTGAGAATTGTAGGGGCTGGAGGAGGTTACAGAGATAGGGAGGGAGGGGGTGAGGGAGGGACTTGAACAGGAGGATGAGAATTGTAGGGGCTGGAGGAGGTTACAGAGATAGGGAGGGAGGGGTGAGGGAGGGATTTGAACAGGAGGATGAGAATTGTAGGGGCTGGAGGAGGTTACAGAGATAGGGAGGGAGGAGGTGAGGGAGGGATTTGAACAGGAGGGTGAGAATTGTAGGGGCTGGAGGAGGTTACAGAGATAGGGAGGGAGGAGGTGAGGGAGGGATTTGAACAGGAGGATGAGAATTGTAGGGGCTGGAGGAGGTTACAGAGATAGGGAGGGAGGGGGTGAGGGAGGGATTGGATTTGAACAGGAGGATGAGAATTGTAGGGCTGGAGGAGGTTACAGAGATAGGGAGGGGGTGAGGGAGGGATTTGAACAGGAGGATGAGAATTGTAGGGGCTGGAGGAGGTTACAGAGATAGGGAGGGGGTGAGGGAGGGATTTGAACAGGAGGATGAGAATTGTAGGGGCTGGAGGAGGTTACAGAGATAGGGAGGGAGGGGGTGAGGGAGGGATTTGAACAGGAGGGTGAGAATCTGAAAATCGAGTTGTTGCCGGACTGGGAGCTGGTGTAGGGTCAGCGAACACGGGGTGGGAGGAGGGGAGGGGGTAGAGCAGGAGGGGAGGGGAGCAGGAGGGGAGGGGAGGGGGGGGAGCAGGAGGGGAGGGGGAGAGCAGGAGGGGAGGGGGGAGAGCAGGAGGGGAGGGGAGGGGAGCAGGAGGGAGGGGGGGAGAGCAGGAGGGGGGGGAGGGAGGAGGGGGAGGGGGGGAGAGCAGGAGGGGAGGGGGGAGAGCAGGAGGGGAGGGGAGCAGGAGGGGAGGGGAGGGGAGCAGGAGGGAGGGGGGAGAGCAGGAGGGGAGGGGAGGGGAGCAGGAGGGGAGGGGGGAGCAGGAGGGGAGGGAGGGAGAGCAGGAGGGGAGGGGGAGAGCAGGAGGGGAGGGGAGCGGAGGGGAGGGGGAGAGCAGGAGGGGAGGGGAGCAGGAGGGGAGGGGGAGAGCAGGAGGGGAGGGGAGGGGAGCAGGAGGGGAGGGGGAGGAAAGAGAAGGAGGGGAGGGGGGAGCAGGGGGGGAGGGGGGGAGAGCAGGAGGGGGAGGGGGGGAGCTGGAGGGGAGGGGGGAGAGCAGGAGGGGAGGGGGGAGCTGGAGGGAGAGGGGGGAGGGGAGCAGGAGGAGGGGAGGGGAGAGGGGGAGAGCAGGAGGGGAGGGGGGAGCTGGAGGAGAGGGGGGAGAGCAGGAGGGGAGGGGGGGAGAGCAGGAGGGGAGGGGGGAGAGCAGGAGGGGAGGGGAGGGGAGCAGGAGGGGAGGGGAGGGGAGCAGGAGGGGAGGGGGAGAGCAGGAGGGGAGGGGAGGGGAGCAGGAGGGGAGGGGAGCAGGAGGGGAGGGGGAGAGCAGGAGGGGAGGGGAGGGGAGCAGGAGGGGAGGGGAGCAGGAGGGGAGGGGGGAGAGCAGGAGGGGAGGGGGGAGCTGGAGGGGAGGGGGAGAGCAGGAGGGGGGGAGGGGAGGGGAGGGGAGGGGAGCAGGAGGGGAGGGGGGAGAGCAGGAGGGGAGGGGGGCACAGGAGGTGAGGGGGGGGAGCAGGAGGGGAGGGGGGGGAGCAGGAGGGGAGGGGGGAGCAGGAGGGGAGCAGGAGGAGAGCAGGAGGGGAGGGGGGGAGCTGGAGCGGAGGGGGGGAGAGCAGGAGGGGAGGGGACCAGGAGGGGAGGGGGAGAGCAGGAGGGGAGGGGGGAGCAGGAGGGGATGGGGAGAGCAGGAGGGGAGGGGGGAGCAGGAGGGGAGGGGGGAGCAGGAGGGGAGGGGGGGAGAGCAGGAGGGGAGGGGGGGGAACAGGAGGGGAGGGGGAGAGCAGGAGGGGAGGGGGGAGAACAGGAGGGGAGGGGGGAGAGAACAGGAGGGGAGGGGGAGAGCAGGAGGGGAGGGGGGTGGAGCAGGAGGGGAGGGGGGAGAGCAGGAGGGGAGGGGGGTGGAGCAGGAGGGGAGGGGGGAGCAGGAGGGGAGGGGGAGAGTAGGAGGGGAGGGGGGAGAACAGGAGGGGAGGGGAGGGGGGAGCAGGAGGGGGAGGGGGGAGAGCAGGAGGGGAGGGGGGTGGAGCAGGAGGGGGAGGGGGAGAGCAGGAGGGGAGGGGGGGTGGAGCAGGAGGGGAGGGGGGAGAGCAGGAGGGGAGGAGGAGAGCAGGAGGGGGAGGGGGGAGAGCAGTAGGGGAGGGGGGAGAGCAGGAGGGGAGGGGGAGAGCAGGAGGGGAGGTGGGGAGAGCAGGAGGGGAGGGGGAGAGCAGTAGGGGAGGGGGGAGAGCAGGTAGGGGAGGGGAGAGCAGGAGGGGAGGGGAGAGCAGGAGGGGAGGGGGGAGCAGAAGGGGAGGGGGGGTGCAGGAGGAGAGGGGAGCAGGAGGGGAGGGGGGAGCAGGAGGGGAGGGGGGATAGCAGGAGGGGAGGGGGGAGAGCAGGAGGGGAGGGGGGGAGCGAGGGAGGCAGCAGAGTTTGGGAGGAGCTGAATTACAGGGAGGACTGCGAGGGGAGAGGGGGTCGGGACAGTCTGGCGTCTGGAGGCGCGAGTGGACAGGGACGAGGCCTTCTGCAGCCGATGAGCCGGAGTGGGGAAGGAGTCGGGCGATGTGGTAGGGAGGGGGCTGGCTGCATTGAGACTGAGCGATGAGAGGGGGTGTGACAGAAGGGGCAGGGGTCAGGAGAGGGATGGGGAAGGAGAGCGCGAGGGACGACGCTGGACGGTGTGGATTCTCTCTCTGATTTCCCGTCTCTCTCTCTCTCTCTCCCCCAGAAAATGAACTTCATCCCAACGACAGCAAAGGCCTTCAGTCCAGTGGATCACCGCATCTGTCTACCCACATTTGGCAGCAATTTTGGACCCGCGGACTTCAATTTCCTGATGGTGCTGGGCAAGGGGAGCTTTGGAAAGGTGGGTATAGCTGAGGGAGTGCAGCACTGTCAGAGGGTCAGTACTGAGGGAGTGCTGCACTGTCAGCGGGTCAGTACTGAGGGAGTGCTGCACTGTCAGAGGGTCAGTACTGAGGGAGTGCTGCACTGTCAGAGGGTCAGTACTGAGGGAGTGCTGCACTGTCAGAGGGTCAGTACTGAGGGAGTGCTGCACTGTCAGAGGGTCAGTACTGAGGGAGTGCTGCACTGTCAGAGGGTCAGTACTGAGGGAGTGCCGCACTGTCAGAGTGTCAGTACTGAGGGAGTGCTGCACTGTCAGAGGGTCAGTAGTGAGGGAGTGCTGCACTGTCAGAGGGTCAGTAGTGAGGGAGTGCTGCACTGTCAGAGGGTCAGTACTGAGGGAGTGCAGCACTGTCAGAGGGTCAGTAGTGAGGGAGTGCTGCACTGTCAGAGGGTCAGTACTGAGGGAGTGCTGCACTGTCAGAGGGTCAGTACTGAGGGAGTGCAGCACTGTCAGAGGGTCAGTAGTGAGGGAGTGCTGCACTGTCAGATGGTCAATACTGAGGGAGTGCTGCACTGTCAGAGGGTCAGTACTGAGGGAGTGCTGCACTGTCAGCGGGTCTGTACTGAGGGGGCGCCGCACTGTCAGAGGGTCAGTACTGAGGGAGTGCTGCACTGTCAGAGGGTCAGTACTGAGGGAGTGCCGCACTGTCAGCGGGTCTGTACTGAGGGGGCGCCGCACTGTCAGAGGGTCAGTACTGAGGGAGTGCCGCACTGTCAGAGGGTCAGTACTGAGGGAGTGCCGCACTGTCAGCGGGTCTGTACTGAGGGGGCGCCACACTGTCAGAGGGTCAGTACTGAGGGAGTGCCGCACTGTCAGAGGGTCAGTACTGAGGGAGTGCCGCACTGTCGGAGGGTCAGTACTGAGGGAGTGCTGCACAGTCAGAGTGTCAGTACTGAGGGAGTGCCGCACTGTCAGAGGGTCAGTACTGAGGGAGTGCTGCACTGTCAGAGGGTGAGTACTGAGGGAGTGCTGTACTGTCAGAGGGTCAGTACTGAGGGAGTGCTACACTGTCAGAGGGTCAGTACTGAGGGAGTGCACCACTGTCAGCGGGTCAGTACTGAGGGAATGCTGCACTGTCAGAGGGTCAGTGCTGAGGGAGTGCAGCACTGTCAGAGGGTCGGTACTGAGGGAGTGCTGCACTGTCAGAGGGTCAGTACTGAGGGAGTGCTGCACTGTCAGAGGGTCAGTACTGAGGGAGTGCTGCACTGTCAGAGGGTCAGTACAGAGGGAGTGCCGCACTGTTGGAGGGTCAGTACTGAGGGAGTGCTGCACTGTCAGAGGGTCAGTACTGAGGGAGTGCTGCACTGTCAGAGGGTCAGTACTGAGGGAGTGCTGCACTGTCGGAGGGTCAGTACTGAGGGAGTGCTGCACTGTCAGAGGGTCAGTACTGAGGGAGTGCTGCACTGTCAGAGGGTCAGTACTGAGGGAGTGCTGCACTGTCAGAGGGTCAGTACTGAGGGATTGCCGCACTGTCAGA
>JANJGN010002222.1:75000-81226 GCA_026770705.1 Isurus oxyrinchus
TGGGATTGGGATTGTGTACAGTGGGTTGAACAGGAAGGGGTTTGGGATTGGGATTGTGTACAGTGGGAGTGAACGGGAAGGGGTTTGGGATTGGGATTGTGTACAGTGGGAGTGAACGGCAAGGGGTTTGAGTCCATTGGGATTGTGTACAGTGGGAGTGAACGGGAAGGGGTTTGTGTCCATTGGGATTGTGTACAGTGGGAGGTGAACGGGAAGGGGTTTGGGTCCATTGGGATTGTGTACAGTGGGAGTGAACGGGAAGGGGTTTGGGATTGGGATTGTGTACAGTGGGAGTGAACGGGAAGGGGTTTGGGATTGGGATTTGTGTATAGTGGGAGGTGAACGGGAAGGGGTTTGGGATTGGGATTGTGTACAGTGGGAGTGAATGGGAAGGGGTTTGGGGTCCATTGGGATTATGTACAAGTGGGAGTGAATGGGAAGGGGTTTGGGTCCATTGGGATTGTCTACAGTGGGAGTGAATGGGGAAGGGGTTTGGGTCCATTGGGATTGCGTACAGTGGGAGTGAACGGGAAGGGGTTTGGGTCCATTGGGATTGTGTACAGTGGGAGTGAACGGGAAGGGGTTTGGGATTGGGATTGTGTACAGTGGGAAGTGAACGGGAAGGGGTTTGGGATTGGGATTGTGTACAGTGGGAGGTGAAACGGGAAAGGGTTTGACTCCGTTGGGATGGTGCTTTCGGTATTGCTGTTCTGTTACATTTCGAGTTGTTCTCCGGCAGGGATCTGAAGTTAGATAATGTGATGCTTGATTCTGAGGGACACATCAAAATTGCTGACTTTGGGGATGTGCAAGGAGAACGTTTTTGATGGGAACACACTCGGACATTTTTGTGGAACACCAGATTACATGGCACCAGAGGTACAGACAGAACTAACCACCCCCCACCTCCGATAGGGGAACAGGCTGCCCGGTGTCTGAGTGTAAATGGGGGGAGAGGTGGGTGAGAGGGTTAATCCCCTCCCTCCCTCCGATAGGGGAACAGGCCTGCCCGGTGTCTGAGTGTAAATGGGGGGAGAGGTGGGTGAGAGGGTTAATCCCCCCTCCCTCCGATAGGGGAACAGGCTGCCCGGTGTCTGAGAGTAAATGGGGGGAGAGGTGGGTGAGAGGGTTAATCCCCTCCCTCCGATAGGGGAACAGGCTGCCCGGTGTCTGAGTGTAAATGGGGGGAGAGGTGGGTGAGAGGGTTAATCCCCCCTCCCTCCGATAGGGGAACAGGCTGCCCGGTGTCTGAGTGTAAATGGGGGGAGAGGTGGGTGAGAGGGTTAATCCCCCCCCACCTCCCTCCGATAGGGGAACAGGCTGCCCGGTGTCTGAGTGTAAATGGGGGGAGAGGTAGGTGAGAGGGTTAATCCCCCTCCCTCCCCTCCGATAGGGGAACAGGCTGCCCGGTGTCTGAGTGTAAATGGGGGGAGAGGTTGGTGAGAGGGTTAATCCCCCTCCCTCCCTCCGATAGGGGAACAGGCTGCCCGGTGTCTGAGTGTAAATGGGGGGAGAGGTGGGTGAGAGGGTTAATCCCCCCTCCCTCCGATAGGGGAACAGGCTGCCCGGTGTCTGAGTGTAAATGGGGGGGAGAGGTGGGTGAGAGGGTTAATCCCCCCCTCCCTCCCTCCGATAGGGGAACAGGCTGCCCGGTGTCTGAGTGTAAATGGCGGGAGAGGTGGGTGAGAGGGTTAATCCCCCCTCCCTCCCTCCGATAGGGGAACAGGCTGCCCGGTGTCTGAGTGTAAATGGGGGGAGAGGTGGGTGAGAGGGTTAATCCCCCCCACCTCCCTCCGATAGGGGAACAGGCTGCCCGGTGTCTGAGTGTAAGTGGGGGGAGAGGTGGGTGAGAGGGTTAATCCCCCCCTCCCTCCCTCCGATAGGGGAACAGGCTGCCCGGTGTCTGAGTGTAAATGGGGGGAGAGGTGGGTGAGAGGGTTAATCCCACCCCCCCTCCCTCCGATAGGGGAACAGGCTGCCCGGTGTCTGAGTGTAAATGGCGGGAGAGGTGGGTGAGAGGGTTAATACCCCCCTCCCTCCGATAGGGGAACAGGCTGCCCGGTGTCTGAGTGTAAATGGCGGGAGAGGTGGGTGAGAGGGTTAATACCCCCCTCTGTTGAGTGTAACTATATTTTCTACCCCCCCCCCCCCTACCAGATTATTGCTTACCAATCATATGGGCTGTCTGTTGACTGGTTGGACTTTTGGAGTTCTCCTGTACGAGATGCTGGCCGGACAGGTAAGGGTTAACCGCATCCCACTTAAACCCCTCTCGAGAGACAGAGGACCCGCCTGTCGTAACGTAGGGGAACGTAGCAAGATACTTTGTGCACCGCAAGATCCCACTAACAACGGCACGATTGTGACCCAGGGTCACCTGTTGGTGGAGAGTTAACCGTTGCTCCCTAGTACACCGGAGGTGGAATTCACCCCCTCGCCCAAACTTCGAATAGTTTCGTGCCCCATCCTGAAAGTCGGTACCTCAAATCCTAGAGTATATACACCTCCCCCCGACAGTGCAGCACTCCCTCAGTACTGTCCCTCTGACAGTGCAGCACTCACTCAGTACTGACCCTCTGACAGTGCAGCACTCCCTCAGTACTGACCCTCCGACAGTGCAGCACTCCCTCAGTACTGACCCTCTGACAGTGCAGCACTCCCTCAGTACTGACCCTCCGACAGTGCAGCACTCCCTCAACTGACCCTCTGACAGTGCAGCACTCCCTCAGTACTGACTCTCTGACAGTGCAGCACTCCCTCAGTACTGACCCTCTGACAGTGCGGCACTCCCTCAATACTGACCCTCTGACCATGCAGCACTCCCTCAGTACTGACCTTCTGACAGTGCATCACTCCCTCAGTACTGACCCTCTGACAGTGCGACACTCCCTCAGTACTGACCCTCCGACAGTGCAGCACTCCCTCAGTACAGACCCTCTGACAGTGCAGCACTCCCTCAGTACTGACCCTCTGACAGTGCAGCACTCCTCTCAGTACTGACCCTCCGACAGTGCAACACTCCCTCAGTACTGGCCCTCTGACAGTGCAGCGCTCCCTCAGTACTGGCCCTCTGACAGTGCAGCACTCCTCAGTACTGACCCTCTGACAGTGCAGCACTCCCTCAGTACTGACCCTCTGAAAGTGCAGCACTCCCTCAGTACTGACCCTCTGACAATGCGGCACTCCCTCAGTACTGACCCTCTGACAGTGCAAGCACTCCCTCAGTACAGACCCTCCGACAGTGCTGCACTCCCTCAGTACTGGCCCTCTGACAGTGCAGCACTCCCTCAGCACTGACCCTCCCGACAGTGCAGCACTCCCCTCAGTACTGGCACCGAGGGGGAGTGTCGGCCTGGATGATGGAACTCAAATCCTATCGTATATAGATCTCCCTGTGATATCAGATTGAAGACCCGCTAACCTGTTGATTTGACTTCCACAGCCTCCATACGATGGGGAAGATGAGGATGAGCTCTTCCAGTGCATTTTGGAGCAGAGTGTGACCTACCCGAAAAGCCTGTCACGTGAGGCGGTCTCTGTCTGCAAAGGGGTAAAGGATTCCTCAATTTCTCAATTTAAACAGGAGAGCGCGAGGGGTTTTCAGTCCGCGCGGAGAGAGAGAAGCCGGGAGGGAGGTGGTGGGGGGGTGTCCTCGTTCTCCTCGGACGCGGAGGAGGTTAAGGGGGAGATCGGATCGAGGCGTTCGGAATCGGGAAGGGTCTGCGATGGGTGGGTCGATGATGGGAAACTGTCTCCGGTGGCCGGAGGGTCGGGAACCAGAGGGACACACAGATCGAGGGCGATCGGGGGAAAGAACCAGAGGGGGGACGGGGGTGGGGGTGAGGGTGGGGGGTGAGGGTGGGGGTGAGGGGGGTGAGGGGTGGGGGTGGGGGTGAGGGGGGGCTGGGGAGGGGGAGAGAGAGGGGGAAAGGTTTAGTGTTAAACACAGCGAGGCGGTGTGATCTGGAAGGCGCTGCCTGAAAGGCCGGTGGAAGCAGATTCAATCGGCATTTTTCAAAAAGGGGAAACCGGGTAAATACTGGAAGGGGGAACGCTGACAGGGAGGGAGGGGGAGGGAGAGGGGAGGGAGGGAGGGAGAGGGAGGGAGGGAGGGAGGGAGCGAGGGGGAGGGGGATTAAATGGACCCTTCGTTAACAGAGAGGACTGTGCAGCACTCCCTCAGTACTGACCCTCTGACAGTGCGGCACTCCCTCAGTACTGACCCTCTGACAGTGCGGCACACCCTCAGTACTGACCCTCTGACAGTGCAGCACTCCCTCAGTACTGACCCTCTGACAGTGCAGCACTCCCTCAGTACTGACCCTCCGACAGTGCAGCACTCCCTCAGTACTGACCCTCCGACAGTGCAGCACTCCCTCAGTACTGACCCTCTGACAGTGCAGCACTCCCTCAGTACTGACCCTCTGACAGTGCGGCACTCCCTCAGTACTGACCCTCTGACAGTGCGGCACTCCCTCAGTACTGACCCTCTGACAGTGCGGGCACTCCCTCAGTACTGACCCTCTGACAGTGCTGCACTCCCTCAGTACTGACCCTCTGACAGTGCAGCACTCCCTCAGTACTGACCCTCTGACAGTGCCGGCACTCCCTCAGTACTGACCCTCTGACAGTGCAGCACTCCCTCAGTACTGACCCCTCTGACAGTGCAGCACTCCCTCAGTACTGGCCCTCTGACAGTGCAGCACTCCCTCAGTACTGACCCCTCTGACAGTGCAGCACTCCCTCAGTACTGACCCTCCGACAGTGCAGCACTCCCTCAGTACTGACCCTCTGACAGTGCAGCACTCCCTTAGTACTGACCCTCTGACAGTGCAGCACTCCCTCAGTACTGACCCTCCGACAGTGCAGCACTTCCCTCAGTACTGACCCTCTGACAGTGCAGCACTCCCCTCAGTACTGACCCTCTGACAGTGCGGCACTCCCTCAGTACTGACCCTCTGACAGTGCGGCACTCCCTCAGTACTGACCCTCTGACAGTGCGGCACTCCCTCAGTACTGACCCTCTGACAGTGCTGCACTCCCTCAGTACTGACCCTCTGACAGTGCAGCACTCCCTCAGTACTGACCCTCTGACAGTGCGGCACTCCCTCAGTACTGACCCTCTGACAGTGCAGCACTCCCTCAGTACTGACCCTCTGACAGTGCAGCACTCCCTCAGTACTGGCCCTCTGACAGTGCAGCACTCCCTCAGTACTGACCCTCTGACAGTGCAGCACTCCCTCAGTACTGACCCTCTGACAGTGCAGCACTCCCTCAGCACTGACCCTCTGACAGTGCTGCACTCCCTCAGTACTGACCCTCTGACAGTGCGGCACTCCACCCTCAGTACTGACCCTCTGACAGTGCAGCACTCCCTCAGCACTGACCCTCTGACAGTGCGGCACTCCCTCAGCACTGACCCTCTGACAGTGCAGCACTCCCTCAGTACTGACCCTCCGACAGTGCAGCACTCCCTCAGTACTGACCCCTCTGACAGTGCAGCACTCCCTCAGTACTGACCCTCTGACAGTGCGGCACACCCTCAGTACTCTCTCATTCTCTCCCTCTCCCTGTCTCTCCCACACACACAAACAGTTGATGATGAAGAACCCACTGAAGAGGTTGGGATGTGGTCCTGATGGTCAGAGGGACATTAAGGAGCATTCATTCTTCAGGAGGATCGACTGGGAACGCCTTTTGCAATCTGGAAATACAGCCGCCCTTCAAACCCCGTCCGGTGAGTATCAAACACGCTACTCACTGCCCGCTGGGTGGAGGGAGGGGGAGAAGGAGAGAGAGGAAATCAGCCAGGGTTCCTGCTCCTGATCCCTGTCCAGTGATCCCTGGGTTAGAGAGAGAGGGGAAATCAGCCAGGGTTCCTGCTCCTGATCCCTGTCCAGTGATCCCTGGGTTAGAGAGAGAGAGAGGGGAATCAGCCAGGGTTCCTGCTCCTGATCACTGTCCAGTGATCCTTGGGTTAGAGAGAGAGGGGAAATCAGCCAGGGTTCCTGCTCCTGATCACTGTCCAGTGATCCCTGGGTTAGAGAGAGAGAGAGGGGAAATCAGCCAGGGTTCCTGCTCCTGATCACTGTCCAGTGATCCCTGGGTTAGAGAGAGAGAGAGAGGGGAAATCAGCCAGGTTTCCTGCTCCTGGATCACTGTCCAAGTGATCCCTCGGGTTAGAGAGAGAGAGAGTAGGTTAAAATCTAGCCAGGTTTCCTGCTCC
>JANJGN010002223.1:0-81189 GCA_026770705.1 Isurus oxyrinchus
AATTTGAAAAACACCAACAAATACAACAACAACCTCAACATTGAAAAACAACAACAACCTAAACATTGAAAAACACCAAGAAATTCAACAACAACCTCAACATTGAAAAACAACAACAACCTCAACATTGAAAAACACCAACAAATTCAACAACAACCTCAACATTGAAAAACACCAACAAATTCAACAACAACCTCAACGTTGAAAAACACCAACAAATTCAACAACAAACTCAACATTGAAAAACACCAACAATTCAACAACAACCTCAACATTGAAAAGCACCAACAATTTCAACAACAACCTCAACATTGAAAAACAACAACAACCTCAACATTGAAAAACACCAACAAATTCAACAACAACCTCAACATTGAAAAACACCAACAAATTCAACAACAACCTCAGCATTGAAAACAACAACAACCTCAACATTGAAAAACACCAACAAATTCAACAACAACCTCAACATTGAAAAACAGCAACAACCTCAACATTGAAAAACACCAACAAATTCAACTACAACCTCAACATTGAAAAACACCAAGAAATTCAACAACAACCTCAACATTGAAAAACACCAACAAATTCAACAACAAACTCAACATTGAAAAACACCAACAAATTCAACAACAACCTCAACATTGAAAAACAACAACAAATTCAACAACAACCTCAACATTGAAAAGCACCAACAAATTCAACAACAACCTCAACATTGAAAAACACCAACAAATTCAACAACAACCTCAACATTGAAAAACACCAACAAATTCAACAACAACCTCAACATTGAAAAGCACCAACAAATTCAACAAAAACCTCAACATTGAAAAACAACCTCAACATTGAAAAACACCAACAAATTCAACAACAACCTCAACATTGAAAAACACCAACAAATTCAACAACAACCTCAACATTGAAAAACACCAACAAATTCAACAACAACCTCAACATTGAAAAGCACCAACAAATTCAACAAAAACCTCAACATTGAAAAACAACCTCAACATTGAAAAACACCAACAAATTCAACAACAACCTCAACATTGAAAAACAACAACAACCTCAACATTGAAAAACACCAACAAATTCAACAACAACCTCAACATTGAAAAGCACCAACAAATTCAACAACAACCTCAACATTGA
This sequence comes from Isurus oxyrinchus, assembly GCA_026770705.1. Taxonomy (NCBI): domain Eukaryota; kingdom Metazoa; phylum Chordata; class Chondrichthyes; order Lamniformes; family Lamnidae; genus Isurus; species Isurus oxyrinchus. The sequence continues at coordinate 1,156 of JANJGN010002223.1, forward strand.
AAAACAACAACAACCTAAACATTGAAAAACACCAACAAATTCAACAACAACCTCAACATTGAAAAACAACAACAACCTCAACATTGAAAAACACCAACAAATTCAACAACAACCTCAACATTGAAAAACACCAACAAATTCAACAAAAACCTCAGCATTGAAAAACAACAACAACCTCAACAGTGAAAAACACCAACAAATTCAACAACAACCTCAACATTGAAAAACAACAACAACCTCAACATTGAAAAACACCAACAAATTCAACAACAACTTCAACATTGAAAAACACCAACAAATTCAACAACAACCTCGAATTTGAAAAACACCAACAAATACAACAACAACCTCAACATTGAAAAACAACAACAACCTAAACATTGAAAAACACCAAGAAATTCAACAACAACCTCAACATTGAAAAACAACAACAACCTCAACATTGAAAAACACCAACAAATTCAACAACAACCTCAACATTGAAACACACCAACAAATTCAACAACAACCTCAGCATTGAAAAACAACAACAACCTCAACATTGAAAAACAACAACAACCTCAACATTGAAAAACAACAACAACCTCAACATTGAATAACACCAACATATTCAACAACAACCTCAACATTGAAAAACAACAACAACCTCAACATTGAAAAACACCAACAAATTCAACAACAACCTCAACATTGAAAAACAACAACAACCTCAACATTGAAAAACACCAACAAATTCAACAACAACCTCAACATTGAAAAACACCAACAAATTCAACAACAACCTCAGCATTGAAAAACAACAACAACCTCAACATTGAAAAACACCAACAAATTCAACAACAACCTCAACATTGAAAAACAACAACAACCTCAACATTGAAAAATACCAACAAATTCAACAACAACTTCAATATTGAAAATCACCAACAAATTCAACAACAACCTCGAAATTGAAAAACACCAACAAATTCAACAACAACCTCAACATTGAAAAACAACAACAACCTCAACATTGAAAAACACCAACAACCTCAACATTGAAAAACACCAACAAATTCAACAACAACCTCAACATTGAAAAACACCAACAAATTCAACAACAACCTCAACATTGAAAAACAACAACAATCTCAACATTGAAAAACACCAACAAATTCAACAACAACTCAACATAGAAAAACAACAACAACCTCAACATTGAAAAACACCAACAAATTCAACAACAACCTCAACATTTAAAAACACCAACAAATTCAACAACAACCTCAACATTGAAAAACAACAACAATCTCAACATTGAAAAACACCAACAAATTCAACAACAACCTCAACATTGAAAAACAGCAACAACCTCAACACTGAAAAACACCAACAAATTCAACTACAACCTCAACATTGAAAAGCACCAACAAATTCAACAACAACCTCAACATTGAAAAACAACTACAACCTCAACATTGCAAAACACCAACAGATTCAAAAACAACCTCAACATTGAAAAACAACAACAAACTCAACATTGAAAAACACCAACAAATTCAACAACAACCTCAACATTGAAAAACAACAACAACCTCAACATTGAAAAACACCAACAAATTCAACAACAACCTCAACATTGAAAAGCACCAACAAATTCAACAACAACCTCAACATTGAAAAACAACAACAACCTAAACATTGAAAAACACCAACAAATTCAACAACAACCTCAACATTGAAAAACAACAACAACCTCAACATTGAAAAACACCAACAAATTCAACAACAACCTCAACATTGAAAAACACCAACAAATTCAACAACAACCTCAGCATTGAAAAACAACAACAACCTCAACAGTGAAAAACACCAACAAATTCAACAACAACCTCAACATTGAAAAACAACAACAACCTCAAGATTGAAAAACACCAACAAATTCAACAACAACTTCAACATTGAAAAACACCAACAAATTCAACAACAACCTCGAATTTGAAAAACACCAACAAATACAACAACAACCTCAACATTGAAAAACAACAACAACCTAAACATTGAAAAACACCAAGAAATTCAACAACAACCTCAACATTGAAAAACAACAACAACCTCAACATTGAAAAACACCAACAAATTCAACAACAACCTCAACATTGAAAAACACCAACAAATTCAACAACAACCTCAACGTTGAAAAACACCAACAAATTCAACAACAAACTCAACATTGAAAAACACCAACAATTCAACAACAACCTCAACATTGAAAAGCACCAACAATTTCAACAACAACCTCAACATTGAAAAACAACAACAACCTCAACATTGAAAAACACCAACAAATTCAACAACAACCTCAACATTGAAAAACACCAACAAATTCAACAACAACCTCAGCATTGAAAAACAACAACAACCTCAACATTGAAAAACACCAACAAATTCAACAACAACCTCAACATTGAAAAACAACAACAACCTCAACATTGAAAAACACCAACAAATTCAACAGCAACCTCAACATTGAAAAACACCAACAAATTCAACAACAACCTCGAAATTGAAAATCACCAAAAAATGCAACAACAACCTCAACATTGAAAAACAACAACAACCTCAACATTGAAAAACACCAACAAATTGAACAAAACCTGAACATAGAAAAACAACAACAACCTCAACATTGAAAAACACCAACAAATTCAACAACAACCTCAACATTTAAAAACACCAACAAATTCAACAACCACCTCAACATTGAAAAAGAACAACAATCTCAACATTGAAAAACACCAACAAATTCAACAACAACCTCAACATTGAAAAACAGCAACAACCTCAACATTGAAAAACCCCAACAAATTCAACAACAACCTCAACATTGAAAAACAGCAACAATCTCAACATTAAAAAACACCAACAAATTCAACAACAACCTGAACATTGAAAAACAGCAACAACCTCAACGTTGAAAAACACCAACAAATTCAACAACAACCTCAACATTGAAAAACACCATCAAATTCAACAACAACCTCAACATTGAAAAACAACAACAACCTCAACATTGAAAAACACCAACAAATTCAACAACAACCTCGAATTTGAAAAACACCAACAAATACAACAACAACCTCAACATTGAAAAACAACAACAACCTAAACATTGAAAAACACCAAGAAATTCAACAACAACCTCAACATTGAAAAACAACAACAACCTCAACATTGAAAAACACCAACAAATTCAACAACAACCTCAACATTGAAACACACCAACAAATTCAACAACAACCTCAGCATTGAAAAACAACAACAACCTCAACATTGAAAAACAACAACAACCTCAACATTGAAAAACAACAACAACCTCAACATTGAATAACACCAACATATTCAACAACAACCTCAACATTGAAAAACAACAACAACCTCAACATTGAAAAACACCAACAAATTCAACAACAACCTCAACATTGAAAAACAACAACAACCTCAACATTGAAAAACACCAACAAATTCAACAACAACCTCAACATTGAAAAACACCAACAAATTCAACAACAACCTCAGCATTGAAAAACAACAACAACCTCAACATTGAAAAACACCAACAAATTCAACAACAACCTCAACATTGAAAAACAACAACAACCTCAACATTGAAAAATACCAACAAATTCAACAACAACTTCAATATTGAAAAACACCAACAAATTCAACAACAACCTCGAAATTGAAAAACACCAACAAATTCAACAACAACCTCAACATTGAAAAACAACAACAACCTCAACATTGAAAAACACCAACAAATTCAACAACAACCTCAACATTGAAAAACAACAACAACCTCAACATTGAAAAACACCAACAAATTCAACAACAACCTCAACATTGAAAAACACCAACAAATTCAACAACAACCTCAACATTGAAAAACAACAACAATCTCAACATTGAAAAACACCAACAAATTCAACAACAACCTCAACATAGAAAAACAACAACAACCTCAACATTGAAAAACACCAACAAATTCAACAACAACCTCAACATTTAAAAACACCAACAAATTCAACAACAACCTCAACATTGAAAAACAACAACAATCTCAACATTGAAAAACACCAACAAATTCAACAACAACCTCAACATTGAAAAACAGCAACAACCTCAACATTGAAAAACACCAACAAATTCAACTACAACCTCAACATTGAAAAGCACCAACAAATTCAACAACAACCTCAACATTGAAAAACAACAACAACCTCAACATTGAAAAACACCAACAAATTCAACAACAACCTCAACTTTGAAAAACAACTACAACCTCAACATTGCAAAACACCAACAGATTCAAAAACAACCTCAACATTGAAAAACAACAACAAACTCAACATTGAAAAACACCAACAAATTCAACAACAACCTCAACATTGAAAAACAACAACAACCTCAACATTGAAAAACACCAACAAATTCAACAACAACCTCAACATTGAAAAGCACCAACAAATTCAACAACAACCTCAACATTGAAAAACAACAACAACCTAAACATTGAAAAACACCAACAAATTGAACAACAACCTCAACATTGAAAAACAACAACAACCTCAACATTGAAAAACACCAACAAATTCAACAACAACCTCAACATTGAAAAACACCAACAAATTCAACAACAACCTCAGCATTGAAAAACAACAACAACCTCAACAGTGAAAAACACCAACAAATTCAACAACAACCTCAACATTGAAAAACAACAACAACCTCAACATTGAAAAACACCAACAAATTCAACAACAACTTCAACATTGAAAAACACCAACAAATTCAACAACAACCTCGAATTTGAAAAACACCAACAAATACAACAACAACCTCAACATTGAAAAACAACAACAACCTAAACATTGAAAAACACCAAGAAATTCAACAACAACCTCAACATTGAAAAACAACAACAACCTCAACATTGAAAAACACCAACAAATTCAACAACAACCTCAACATTGAAAAACACCAACAAATTCAACAACAACCTCAACGTTGAAAAACACCAACAAATTCAACAACAAACTCAACATTGAAAAACACCAACAATTCAACAACAACCTCAACATTGAAAAGCACCAACAATTTCAACAACAACCTCAACATTGAAAAACAACAACAACCTCAACATTGAAAAACACCAACAAATTCAACAACAACCTCAACATTGAAAAACACCAACAAATTCAACAACAACCTCAGCATTGAAAAACAACAACAACCTCAACATTGAAAAACACCAACAAATTCAACAACAACCTCAACATTGAAAAACAACAACAACCTCAACATTGAAAAACACCAACAAATTCAACAACAACCTCAACATTGAAAAACACCAACAAATTCAACAACAACCTCGAAATTGAAAAACACCAAAAAATGCAACAACAACCTCAACATTGAAAAACAACAACAACCTCAACATTGAAAAACACCAACAAATTGAACAAAACCTGAACATAGAAAAACAACAACAACCTCAACATTGAAAAACACCAACAAATTCAACAACAACCTCAACATTTAAAAACACCAACAAATTCAACAACAACCTCAACATTGAAAAAGAACAACAATCTCAACATTGAAAAACACCAACAAATTCAACAACAACCTCAACATTGAAAAACACCAACAAATTCAACAACAACCTCAACATTGAAAAACAGCAACAATCTCAACATTAAAAAACACCAACAAATTCAACAACAACCTGAACATTGAAAAACAGCAACAACCTCAACGTTGAAAAACACCAACAAATTCAACAACAACCTCAACATTGAAAAACACCATCAAATTCAACAACAACCTCAACATTGAAAAACAACAACAACCTCAACATTGAAAAACACCAACAAATTCAACAACAACCTCAACATTGAAAAACACCAACAAATTCAACAACAACCTCAGCATTGAAAAACAACAACAACCTCAACATTGAAAAACACCAACAAATTCAAAAACAACCTCAACATTGAAAAACAACAACAACCTCAACATTGAAAAATACCAACAAATTCAACAACAACTTCAATATTGAAAAACACCAACAAATTCAACAACAACCTCGAAATTGAAAAACACCAACAAATTCAACAACAACCTCAACATTGAAAAACAACAACAACCTCAACATTGAAAAACACCAACAAATTCAACAACAACCTCAACATTGAAAAACAACAACAACCTCAACATTGAAAAACACCAACAAATTCAACAACAACCTCAACATTGAAAAACACCAACAAATTCAACAACAACCTCAACATTGAAAAACAACAACAATCTCAACATTGAAAAACACCAACAAATTCAACAACAACCTCAACATAGAAAAACAACAACAACCTCAACATTGAAAAACACCAACAAATTCAACAACAACCTCAACATTTAAAAACACCAACAAATTCAACAACAACCTCAACATTGAAAAACAACAACAATCTCAACATTGAAAAACACCAACAAATTCAACAACAACCTCAACATTGAAAAACAGCAACAACCTCAACATTGAAAAACACCAACAAATTCAACTACAACCTCAACATTGAAAAACACCAACAAATTCAACAACAACCTCAACATTGAAAAACACCAACAAATTCAACAACAACCTCAACATTGAAAAACACCAACAAATTCAACAACAACCTCAACATTGAAAAGCACCAACAAATTCAACAACAACCTCAACATTGAAAAACAACAACAACCTCAACATTGAAAAACACCAACAAATTCAACAACAACCTCAACTTTGAAAAACAACTACAACCTCAACATTGCAAAACACCAACAGATTCAAAAACAACCTCAACATTGAAAAACAACAACAAACTCAACATTGAAAAACACCAACAAATTCAACAACAACCTCAACATTGAAAAACAACAACAACCTCAACATTGAAAAACACCAACAAATTCAACAACAACCTCAACATTGAAAAGCACCAACAAATTCAACAACAACCTCAACATTGAAAAACAACAACAACCTAAACATTGAAAAACACCAACAAATTCAACAACAACCTCAACATTGAAAAACAACAACAACCTCAACATTGAAAAACACCAACAAATTCAACAACAACCTCAACATTGAAAAACACCAACAAATTCAACAACAACCTCAGCATTGAAAAACAACAACAACCTCAACAGTGAAAAACACCAACAAATTCAACAACAACCTCAACATTGAAAAACAACAACAACCTCAACATTGAAAAACACCAACAAATTCAACAACAACTTCAACATTGAAAAACACCAACAAATTCAACAACAACCTCGAATTTGAAAAACACCAACAAATACAACAACAACCTCAACATTGAAAAACAACAACAACCTAAACATTGAAAAACACCAAGAAATTCAACAACAACCTCAACATTGAAAAACAACAACAACCTCAACATTGAAAAACACCAACAAATTCAACAACAACCTCAACATTGAAAAACACCAACAAATTCAACAACAACCTCAACGTTGAAAAACACCAACAAATTCAACAACAAACTCAACATTGAAAAACACCAACAATTCAACAACAACCTCAACATTGAAAAGCACCAACAATTTCAACAACAACCTCAACATTGAAAAACAACAACAACCTCAACATTGAAAAACACCAACAAATTCAACAACAACCTCAACATTGAAAAACACCAACAAATTCAACAACAACCTCAGCATTGAAAAACAACAACAACCTCAACATTGAAAAACACCAACAAATTCAACAACAACCTCAACATTGAAAAACAACAACAACCTCAACATTGAAAAACACCAACAAATTCAACAACAACCTCAACATTGAAAAACACCAACAAATTCAACAACAACCTCGAAATTGAAAAACACCAAAAAATGCAACAACAACCTCAACATTGAAAAACAACAACAACCTCAACATTGAAAAACACCAACAAATTGAACAAAACCTGAACATAGAAAAACAACAACAACCTCAACATTGAAAAACACCAACAAATTCAACAACAACCACAACATTTAAAAACACCAACAAATTCAACAACAACCTCAACATTGAAAAAGAACAACAATCTCAACATTGAAAAACACCAACAAATTCAACAACAACCTCAACATTGAAAAACAGCAACAACCTCAACATTGAAAAACACCAACAAATTCAACTACAACCTCAACATTGAAAAACACCAACAAATTCAACAACAACCTCAACATTGAAAAACACCAACAAATTCAACAACAAACTCAACATTGAAAAACACCAACAAATTCATCAACAACCTCAACATTGAAAAACACCAACAAATTCAACAAAAACCTCAACATTGAAAAGCACCAACAAATTCAACAACAACCTCAACATTGAAAAACAACCTCAACATTGAAAAACACCAACAAATTCAACAACAACCTCAACTTTGAAAAACAACTACAACCTCAACATTGAAAAACACCAACAAATTCAAAAACAACCTCAACATTGAAAAACAACAACAAACTCAACATTGAAAAACACCAACAAATTCAACAACAACCTCAACATTGAAAAACAACAACAACCTCAACATTGAAAAACACCAACAAATTCAACAACAACCTCAACATTGAAAAGCACCAACAAATTCAACAACAACCTCAACATTGAAAAACAACAACAACCTAAACATTGAAAAACACCAACAAATTCAACAACAACCTCAACATTGAAAAACAACAACAACCTCAACATTGAAAAACACCAACAAATTCAACAACAACCTCAACATTGAAAAACACCAACAAATTCAGCAACAACCTCAGCATTGAAAAACAACAACAACCTCAACAGTGAAAAACACCAACAAATTCAACAACAACCTCAACATTGAAAAACAACAACAACCTCAACATTGAAAAACACCAACAAATTCAACAAAAACTTCAACATTGAAAAACACCAACAAATTCAACAACAACCTCGAATTTGAAAAACACCAACAAATACAACAACAACCTCAACATTGAAAAACAACAACAACCTAAACATTGAAAAACACCAAGAAATTCAACAACAACCTCAACATTGAAAAACAACAACAACCTCAACATTGAAAAACAACAACAAATTCAACAACAACCTCAACATTGAAACACACCAACAAATTCAACAACAACCTCAGCATTGAAAAACAACAACAACCTCAACATTGAAAAACAACAACAAACTCAACATTGAAAAACAACAACAACCTCAACATTGAATAACACCAACAAATTCAACAACAACCTCAACACTGAAAAACAACAACAACCTCAACATTGAAAAACACCAACAAATTCAACAACAACCTCAACATTGAAAAACAACAACAACCTCAACATTGAAAAACACCAACAAATTCAACAACAACCTCAACATTGAAAAACACCAACAAATTCAACAACAACCTCAGCATTGAAAAACAACAACAACCTCAACATTGAAAAACACCAACAAATTCAACAACAACCTCAACATTGAAAAACAACAACAACCTCAACATTGAAAAACACCAACAAATTCAACAACAACTTCAATATTGAAAAACACCAACAAATTCAACAACAACCTCGAAATTGAAAAACACCAACAAATTCAACAACAACCTCAACATTGAAAAACAACAACAACCTCAACATTGAAAAACACCAACAAATTCAACAACAACCTCAACATTGAAAAACAACAACAACCTCAACATTGAAAAACACCAACAAATTCAACAACAACCTCAACATTGAAAAACACCAACAAATTCAACAACAACCTCAACATTGAAAAACAACAACAATCTCAACATTGAAAAACACCAACAAATTCAACAAAAACCTCAATATTGAAAAACAGCAACAACCTCAACATTTAAAAACACCAACAAATTCAACAACAACCTCAACATTGAAAAACACCAAGAAATTCAACAACAACCTCAACATTGAAAAACACCAACAAATTCAACAACAAACTCAACATTGAAAAACACCAACAAATTCAACAAAAAATTCAACATTGAAAAACCTCAACAAATTCAACAACAACCCCGACATTGAAAAACACCAACAAATTCAACAACAACCTCAACTTTGAAAAACAACAACAACCTCATCATGGAAAAACACCAACAAATTCAACAACAACCTCAACATTGAAAAACAACAGCATCCTCAAAATTGAAAAACACCAACAAATTCAACAACAACCCCAACATTTAAAAACAACAACAACCTCAACATTGAAAAACACAAACAAATTCAACAACAACCTCAACATTGAAAAACACGAACAAATTCAACAACAACCTCAACATTGAAAAACACCAACAAACTCAACAACAACCTCAACATTGAAAAACAACAACAACCTCAACATTGAAAAACACGAACAAATTCAACAACAACCTCAACATTGAAAAACACCAACAAATTCAACAACAACCTCAACATTGAAAAACACCAACAACCTCAACATTGAAAAACACCAACAATTTCAACAACAACCTCAACATTGAAAAACAACAACAACCTCAACATTGAAAAACACCAACAAATTCAACAACAACCTCAACATTGAAAAACAACAACAAACTCAACATTGAAAAACACCAACAAATTCAACAACAACCTCAACATTGAAAAACAACAACAACCTCAACATTGAAAAACACCAACAAATTCAACAACAACTTCAACATTGAAAAACACCATCAAATTCAACAACAACCTCAACATTGAAAAACAACAACAACCTCAACATTGAAAAACACCAACAAATTCAACAACAACCTCAACATTGAAAAACAACAACAACCTCAACATTGAAAAACACCAACAAATTCAACAACAACCTCAACATTGAAAAACACCAACAAATTCAACAACAACCTCAGCATTGAAAAACAACAACAACCTCAACATTGAAAAACACCAACAAATTCAACAACAACCTCAACTTTGAAAAACAACAACAACCTCAACATTGAAAAACACCAACAAATTCAACAAAAACTTCAACATTGAAAAACAACAACAACCTGAACATTGAAAAACACCAACAAATTCAACAACAAACTCAACATTGAAAAACACCAACAAATTCAACAACAACCTCAACATTGAAAAACAACAACAACCTCAACATTGAAAAACACCAACAAACTCAACAACAACCTCAACATTGAAAAACAACAACAACCTCAACATTGAAAAACACCAACAAACTCAACAACAACCTCAACATTGAAAAACAACAACAACCTCAACATTGAAAAACACCAACAAATTCAACAACAACCTCAGCATTGAAAAACAACAACAACCTCAACATTGAAAAACACCAACAAATTCAACAACAACCTCAACATTGAAAAACAACAACAACCTCAACATTGAAAAACACCAACAAATTCAACAACAACCTCAACATTGAAAAACACCAACAAATTCAACAACAACCTCGAAATTGAAAAACACCAAAAAATGCAACAACAACCTCAACATTGAAAAACAACAACAACCTCAACATTGAAAAACACCAACAAATTGAACAAAACCTGAACATAGAAAAACAACAACAACCTCAACATTGAAAAACACCAACAAATTCAACAACAACCTCAACATTTAAAAACACCACCAAATTCAACCTCAACATTGAAAAAGAACAACAATCTCAACATTGAAAAACACCAACAAATTCAACAACAACCTCAACATTGAAAAACACCAACAAATTCAACAACAACCTCAACATTGAAAAACAGCAACAATCTCAACATTAAAAAACACCAACAAATTCAACAACAACCTGAACATTGAAAAACAGCAACAACCTCAACGTTGAAAAACACCAACAAATTCAACAACAACCTCAACATTGAAAAACACCATCAAATTCAACAACAACCTCAACATTGAAAAACAACAACAACCTCAACATTGAAAAACACCAACAAATTCAACAACAACCTCAACATTGAAAAACACCAACAAATTCAACAACAACCTCAGCATTGAAAAACAACAACAACCTCAACATTGAAAAACACCAACAAATTCAAAAACAACCTCAACATTGAAAAACAACAACAACCTCAACATTGAAAAATACCAACAAATTCAACAACAACTTCAATATTGAAAAACACCAACAAATTCAACAACAACCTCGAAATTGAAAAACACCAACAAATTCAACAACAACCTCAACATTGAAAAACAACAACAACCTCAACATTGAAAAACACCAACAAATTCAACAACAACCTCAACATTGAAAAACAACAACAACCTCAACATTGAAAAACACCAACAAATTCAACAACAACCTCAACATTGAAAAACACCAACAAATTCAACAACAACCTCAACATTGAAAAACAACAACAATCTCAACATTGAAAAACACCAACAAATTCAACAACAACCTCAACATAGAAAAACAACAACAACCTCAACATTGAAAAACACCAACAAATTCAACAACAACCTCAACATTTAAAAACACCAACAAATTCAACAACAACCTCAACATTGAAAAACAACAACAATCTCAACATTGAAAAACACCAACAAATTCAACAACAACCTCAACATTGAAAAACAGCAACAACCTCAACATTGAAAAACACCAACAAATTCAACTACAACCTCAACATTGAAAAACACCAACAAATTCAACAACAACCTCAACATTGAAAAACACCAACAAATTCAACAACAACCTCAACATTGAAAAACACCAACAAATTCAACAACAACCTCAACATTGAAAAGCACCAACAAATTCAACAACAACCTCAACATTGAAAAACAACAACAACCTCAACATTGAAAAACACCAACAAATTCAACAACAACCTCAACTTTGAAAAACAACTACAACCTCAACATTGCAAAACACCAACAGATTCAAAAACAACCTCAACATTGAAAAACAACAACAAACTCAACATTGAAAAACACCAACAAATTCAACAACAACCTCAACATTGAAAAACAACAACAACCTCAACATTGAAAAACACCAACAAATTCAACAACAACCTCAACATTGAAAAGCACCAACAAATTCAACAACAACCTCAACATTGAAAAACAACAACAACCTAAACATTGAAAAACACCAACAAATTCAACAACAACCTCAACATTGAAAAACAACAACAACCTCAACATTGAAAAACACCAACAAATTCAACAACAACCTCAACATTGAAAAACACCAACAAATTCAACAACAACCTCAGCATTGAAAAACAACAACAACCTCAACAGTGAAAAACACCAACAAATTCAACAACAACCTCAACATTGAAAAACAACAACAACCTCAACATTGAAAAACACCAACAAATTCAACAACAACTTCAACATTGAAAAACACCAACAAATTCAACAACAACCTCGAATTTGAAAAACACCAACAAATACAACAACAACCTCAACATTGAAAAACAACAACAACCTAAACATTGAAAAACACCAAGAAATTCAACAACAACCTCAACATTGAAAAACAACAACAACCTCAACATTGAAAAACACCAACAAATTCAACAACAACCTCAACATTGAAAAACACCAACAAATTCAACAACAACCTCAACGTTGAAAAACACCAACAAATTCAACAACAAACTCAACATTGAAAAACACCAACAATTCAACAACAACCTCAACATTGAAAAGCACCAACAATTTCAACAACAACCTCAACATTGAAAAACAACAACAACCTCAACATTGAAAAACACCAACAAATTCAACAACAACCTCAACATTGAAAAACACCAACAAATTCAACAACAACCTCAGCATTGAAAAACAACAACAACCTCAACATTGAAAAACACCAACAAATTCAACAACAACCTCAACATTGAAAAACAACAACAACCTCAACATTGAAAAACACCAACAAATTCAACAACAACCTCAACATTGAAAAACACCAACAAATTCAACAACAACCTCGAAATTCTAAAACACCAAAAAATGCAACAACAACCTCAACATTGAAAAACAACAACAACCTCAACATTGAAAAACACCAACAAATTGAACAAAACCTGAACATAGAAAAACAACAACAACCTCAACATTGAAAAACACCAACAAATTCAACAACAACCACAACATTTAAAAACACCAACAAATTCAACAACAACCTCAACATTGAAAAAGAACAACAATCTCAACATTGAAAAACACCAACAAATTCAACAACAACCTCAACATTGAAAAACAGCAACAACCTCAACATTGAAAAACACCAACAAATTCAACTACAACCTCAACATTGAAAAACACCAACAAATTCAACAACAACCTCAACATTGAAAAACACCAACAAATTCAACAACAAACTCAACATTGAAAAACACCAACAAATTCATCAACAACCTCAACATTGAAAAACACCAACAAATTCAACAAAAACCTCAACATTGAAAAGCACCAACAAATTCAACAACAACCTCAACATTGAAAAACAACCTCAACATTGAAAAACACCAACAAATTCAACAACAACCTCAACTTTGAAAAACAACTACAACCTCAACATTGAAAAACACCAACAAATTCAAAAACAACCTCAACATTGAAAAACAACAACAAACTCAACATTGAAAAACACCAACAAATTCAACAACAACCTCAACATTGAAAAACAACAACAACCTCAACATTGAAAAACACCAACAAATTCAACAACAACCTCAACATTGAAAAGCACCAACAAATTCAACAACAACCTCAACATTGAAAAACAACAACAACCTAAACATTGAAAAACACCAACAAATTCAACAACAACCTCAACATTGAAAAACAACAACAACCTCAACATTGAAAAACACCAACAAATTCAACAACAACCTCAACATTGAAAAACACCAACAAATTCAACAACAACCTCAGCATTGAAAAACAACAACAACCTCAACAGTGAAAAACACCAACAAATTCAACAACAACCTCAACATTGAAAAACAACAACAACCTCAACATTGAAAAACACCAACAAATTCAACAAAAACTTCAACATTGAAAAACACCAACAAATTCAACAACAACCTCGAATTTGAAAAACACCAACAAATACAACAACAACCTCAACATTGAAAAACAACAACAACCTAAACATTGAAAAACACCAAGAAATTCAACAACAACCTCAACATTGAAAAACAACAACAACCTCAACATTGAAAAACAACAACAAATTCAACAACAACCTCAACATTGAAACACACCAACAAATTCAACAACAACCTCAGCATTGAAAAACAACAACAACCTCAACATTGAAAAACAACAACAAACTCAACATTGAAAAACAACAACAACCTCAACATTGAATAACACCAACAAATTCAACAACAACCTCAACACTGAAAAACAACAACAACCTCAACATTGAAAAACACCAACAAATTCAACAACAACCTCAACATTGAAAAACAACAACAACCTCAACATTGAAAAACACCAACAAATTCAACAACAACCTCAACATTGAAAAACACCAACAAATTCAACAACAACCTCAGCATTGAAAAACAACAACAACCTCAACATTGAAAAACACCAACAAATTCAACAACAACCTCAACATTGAAAAACAACAACAACCTCAACATTGAAAAACACCAACAAATTCAACAACAACTTCAATATTGAAAAACACCAACAAATTCAACAACAACCTCGAAATTGAAAAACACCAACAAATTCAACAACAACCTCAACATTGAAAAACAACAACAACCTCAACATTGAAAAACACCAACAAATTCAACAACAACCTCAACATTGAAAAACAACAACAACCTCAACATTGAAAAACACCAACAAATTCAACAACAACCTCAACATTGAAAAACACCAACAAATTCAACAACAACCTCAACATTGAAAAACAACAACAATCTCAACATTGAAAAACACCAACAAATTCAACAAAAACCTCAATATTGAAAAACAGCAACAACCTCAACATTTAAAAACACCAACAAATTCAACAACAACCTCAACATTGAAAAACACCAAGAAATTCAACAACAACCTCAACATTGAAAAACACCAACAAATTCAACAACAAACTCAACATTGAAAAACACCAACAAATTCAACAAAAAATTCAACATTGAAAAACCTCAACAAATTCAACAACAACCCCGACATTGAAAAACACCAACAAATTCAACAACAACCTCAACTTTGAAAAACAACAACAACCTCATCATGGAAAAACACCAACAAATTCAACAACAACCTCAACATTGAAAAACAACAGCATCCTCAAAATTGAAAAACACCAACAAATTCAACAACAACCCCAACATTTAAAAACAACAACAACCTCAACATTGAAAAACACAAACAAATTCAACAACAACCTCAACATTGAAAAACACGAACAAATTCAACAACAACCTCAACATTGAAAAACACCAACAAATTCAACAACAACCTCAACATTGAAAAGCACCAACAAATTCAACAACAACCTCAACATTGAAAAACAACAACAACCTAAACATTGAAAAACACCAACAAATTCAACAACAACCTCAACATTGAAAAACAACAACAACCTCAACATTGAAAAACACCAACAAATTCAACAACAACCTCAACATTGAAAAACACCAACAAATTCAACAACAACCTCAGCATTGAAAAACAACAACAACCTCAACAGTGAAAAACACCAACAAATTCAACAACAACCTCAACATTGAAAAACAACAACAACCTCAACATTGAAAAACACCAACAAATTCAACAAAAACTTCAACATTGAAAAACACCAACAAATTCAACAACAACCTCGAATTTGAAAAACACCAACAAATACAACAACAACCTCAACATTGAAAAACAACAACAACCTAAACATTGAAAAACACCAAGAAATTCAACAACAACCTCAACATTGAAAAACAACAACAACCTCAACATTGAAAAACAACAACAAATTCAACAACAACCTCAACATTGAAACACACCAACAAATTCAACAACAACCTCAGCATTGAAAAACAACAACAACCTCAACATTGAAAAACAACAACAAACTCAACATTGAAAAACAACAACAACCTCAACATTGAATAACACCAACAAATTCAACAACAACCTCAACACTGAAAAACAACAACAACCTCAACATTGAAAAACACCAACAAATTCAACAACAACCTCAACATTGAAAAACAACAACAACCTCAACATTGAAAAACACCAACAAATTCAACAACAACCTCAACATTGAAAAACACCAACAAATTCAACAACAACCTCAGCATTGAAAAACAACAACAACCTCAACATTGAAAAACACCAACAAATTCAACAACAACCTCAACATTGAAAAACAACAACAACCTCAACATTGAAAAACACCAACAAATTCAACAACAACTTCAATATTGAAAAACACCAACAAATTCAACAACAACCTCGAAATTGAAAAACACCAACAAATTCAACAACAACCTCAACATTGAAAAACAACAACAACCTCAACATTGAAAAACACCAACAAATTCAACAACAACCTCAACATTGAAAAACAACAACAACCTCAACATTGAAAAACACCAACAAATTCAACAACAACCTCAACATTGAAAAACACCAACAAATTCAACAACAACCTCAACATTGAAAAACAACAACAATCTCAACATTGAAAAACACCAACAAATTCAACAAAAACCTCAATATTGAAAAACAGCAACAACCTCAACATTTAAAAACACCAACAAATTCAACAACAACCTCAACATTGAAAAACACCAAGAAATTCAACAACAACCTCAACATTGAAAAACACCAACAAATTCAACAACAAACTCAACATTGAAAAACACCAACAAATTCAACAAAAAATTCAACATTGAAAAACCTCAACAAATTCAACAACAACCCCGACATTGAAAAACACCAACAAATTCAACAACAACCTCAACTTTGAAAAACAACAACAACCTCATCATGGAAAAACACCAACAAATTCAACAACAACCTCAACATTGAAAAACAACAGCATCCTCAAAATTGAAAAACACCAACAAATTCAACAACAACCCCAACATTTAAAAACAACAACAACCTCAACATTGAAAAACACAAACAAATTCAACAACAACCTCAACATTGAAAAACACGAACAAATTCAACAACAACCTCAACATTGAAAAACACCAACAAACTCAACAACAACCTCAACATTGAAAAACAACAACAACCTCAACATTGAAAAACACGAACAAATTCAACAACAACCTCAACATTGAAAAACACCAACAAATTCAACAACAACCTCAACATTGAAAAACACCAACAACCTCAACATTGAAAAACACCAACAATTTCAACAACAACCTCAACATTGAAAAACAACAACAACCTCAACATTGAAAAACACCAACAAATTCAACAACAACCTCAACATTGAAAAACAACAACAAACTCAACATTGAAAAACACCAACAAATTCAACAACAACCTCAACATTGAAAAACAACAACAACCTCAACATTGAAAAACACCAACAAATTCAACAACAACTTCAACATTGAAAAACACCATCAAATTCAACAACAACCTCAACATTGAAAAACAACAACAACCTCAACATTGAAAAACACCAACAAATTCAACAACAACCTCAACATTGAAAAACAACAACAACCTCAACATTGAGAAACACCAACAAATTCAACAACAACCTCAACATTGAAAAACACCAACAAATTCAACAACAACCTCAGCATTGAAAAACAACAACAACCTCAACATTGAAAAACACCAACAAATTCAACAACAACCTCAACTTTGAAAAACAACAACAACCTCAACATTGAAAAACACCAACAAATTCAACAAAAACTTCAACATTGAAAAACAACAACAACCTGAACATTGAAAAACACCAACAAATTCAACAACAAACTCAACATTGAAAAACACCAACAAATTCAACAACAACCTCAACATTGAAAAACAACAACAACCTCAACATTGAAAAACACCAACAATTCAACAACAACCTCAACATTGAAAAGCACCAACAATTTCAACAACAACCTCAACATTGAAAAACAACAACAACCTCAACATTGAAAAACACCAACAAATTCAACAACAACCTCAACATTGAAAAACACCAACAAATTCAACAACAAACTCAGCATTGAAAAACAACAACAACCTCAACATTGAAAAACACCAACAAATTCAACAACAACCTCAACATTGAAAAACAACAACAACCTCAACATTGAAAAACACCAACAAATTCAACAACAACCTCAACATTGAAAAACACCAACAAATTCAACAACAACCTCGAAATTGAAAAACACCAAAAAATGGAACAACAACCTCAACATTGAAAAACAACAACAACCTCAACATTGAAAAACACCAACAAATTCAACAAAACCTGAACATAGAAAAACAACAACAACCTCAACATTGAAAAACACCAACAAATTCAACAACAACCTCAACATTTAAAAACACCAACAAATTCAACAACAACCTCAACATTGAAAAACAACAACAATCTCAACATTGAAAAACACCAACAAATTCAACAACAACCTCAACATTGAAAAACAGCAACAACCTCAACATTGAAAAACACCAACAAATTCAACTACAACCTCAACATTGAAAAACACCAACAAATTCAACAACAACCTCAACATTGAAAAACACCAACAAATTCAACAACAAACTCAACATTGAAAAACACCAACAAATTCAACCACAACCTCAACATTGAAAAACACCAACAAATTCAACAACAACCTCAACATTGAAAAGCACCAACAAATTCAACAACAACCTCAACATTGAAAAACAACAACAACCTCAACATTGAAAAACACCAACAAATTCAACAACAACCTCAACTTTGAAAAACAACTACAACCTCAACATTGAAAAACACCAACAGATTCAAAAACAACCTCAACATTGAAAAACAACAACAAACTCAACATTGAAAAACACCAACAAATTCAACAACAACCTCAACATTGAAAAACAACAACAACCTCAACATTGAAAAACACCAACAAATTCAACAACAACCTCAACTTTGAAAAGCACCAACAAATTCAACAACAACCTCAACATTGAAAAACAACAACAACCTAAACATTGAAAAACACCAACAAATTCAACAACAACCTCAACATTGAAAAACAACAACAACCTCAACATTGAAAAACACCAACAAATTCAACAACAACCTCAACATTGAAAAACACCAACAAATTCAACAACAACCTCAGCATTGAAAAACAACAACAACCTCAACAGTGAAAAACACCCACAAATTCAACAACAACCTCAACATTGAAAAACAACAACAACCTCAACATTGAAAAACACCAACAAATTCAACAACAACTTCAACATTGAAAAACACCAACAAATTCAACAACAACCTCGAATTTGAAAAACACAAACAAATACAACAACAACCTCAACATTGAAAAACAACAACAACCTAAACATTGAAAAACACCAAGAAATTCAACAACAACCTCAACATTGAAAAACAACAACAAATTCAACAACAACCTCAACTTTGAAAAACAACTACAACCTCAACATTGAAAAACACCAACAAATTCAAAAACAACCTCAACATTGAAAAACAACAACAAACTCAACATTGAAAAACACCAACAAATTCAACAACAACCTCAACATTGAAAAACAACAACAACCTCAACATTGAAAAACACCAACAAATTCAACAACAACCTCAACATTGAAAAGCACCAACAAATTCAACAACAACCTCAACATTGAAAAACAACAACAACCTAAACATTGAAAAACACCAACAAATTCAACAACAACCTCAACATTGAAAAACAACAACAACCTCAACATTGAAAAACACCAACAAATTCAACAACAACCTCAACATTGAAAAACACCAACAAATTCAACAACAACCTCAGCATTGAAAAACAACAACAACCTCAACAGTGAAAAACACCAACAAATTCAACAACAACCTCAACATTGAAAAACAACAACAACCTCAACATTGAAAAACACCAACAAATTCAACAAAAACTTCAACATTGAAAAACACCAACAAATTCAACAACAACCTCGAATTTGAAAAACACCAACAAATACAACAACAACCTCAACATTGAAAAACAACAACAACCTAAACATTGAAAAACACCAAGAAATTCAACAACAACCTCAACATTGAAAAACAACAACAACCTCAACATTGAAAAACAACAACAAATTCAACAACAACCTCAACATTGAAACACACCAACAAATTCAACAACAACCTCAGCATTGAAAAACAACAACAACCTCAACATTGAAAAACAACAACAAACTCAACATTGAAAAACAACAACAACCTCAACATTGAATAACACCAACAAATTCAACAACAACCTCAACACTGAAAAACAACAACAACCTCAACATTGAAAAACACCAACAAATTCAACAACAACCTCAACATTGAAAAACAACAACAACCTCAACATTGAAAAACACCAACAAATTCAACAACAACCTCAACATTGAAAAACACCAACAAATTCAACAACAACCTCAGCATTGAAAAACAACAACAACCTCAACATTGAAAAACACCAACAAATTCAACAACAACCTCAACATTGAAAAACAACAACAACCTCAACATTGAAAAACACCAACAAATTCAACAACAACTTCAATATTGAAAAACACCAACAAATTCAACAACAACCTCGAAATTGAAAAACACCAACAAATTCAACAACAACCTCAACATTGAAAAACAACAACAACCTCAACATTGAAAAACACCAACAAATTCAACAACAACCTCAACATTGAAAAACAACAACAACCTCAACATTGAAAAACACCAACAAATTCAACAACAACCTCAACATTGAAAAACACCAACAAATTCAACAACAACCTCAACATTGAAAAACAACAACAATCTCAACATTGAAAAACACCAACAAATTCAACAAAAACCTCAATATTGAAAAACAGCAACAACCTCAACATTTAAAAACACCAACAAATTCAACAACAACCTCAACATTGAAAAACACCAAGAAATTCAACAACAACCTCAACATTGAAAAACACCAACAAATTCAACAACAAACTCAACATTGAAAAACACCAACAAATTCAACAAAAAATTCAACATTGAAAAACCTCAACAAATTCAACAACAACCCCGACATTGAAAAACACCAACAAATTCAACAACAACCTCAACTTTGAAAAACAACAACAACCTCATCATGGAAAAACACCAACAAATTCAACAACAACCTCAACATTGAAAAACAACAGCATCCTCAAAATTGAAAAACACCAACAAATTCAACAACAACCCCAACATTTAAAAACAACAACAACCTCAACATTGAAAAACACAAACAAATTCAACAACAACCTCAACATTGAAAAACACGAACAAATTCAACAACAACCTCAACATTGAAAAACACCAACAAACTCAACAACAACCTCAACATTGAAAAACAACAACAACCTCAACATTGAAAAACACGAACAAATTCAACAACAACCTCAACATTGAAAAACACCAACAAATTCAACAACAACCTCAACATTGAAAAACACCAACAACCTCAACATTGAAAAACACCAACAATTTCAACAACAACCTCAACATTGAAAAACAACAACAACCTCAACATTGAAAAACACCAACAAATTCAACAACAACCTCAACATTGAAAAACAACAACAAACTCAACATTGAAAAACACCAACAAATTCAACAACAACCTCAACATTGAAAAACAACAACAACCTCAACATTGAAAAACACCAACAAATTCAACAACAACTTCAACATTGAAAAACACCATCAAATTCAACAACAACCTCAACATTGAAAAACAACAACAACCTCAACATTGAAAAACACCAACAAATTCAACAACAACCTCAACATTGAAAAACAACAACAACCTCAACATTGAAAAACACCAACAAATTCAACAACAACCTCAACATTGAAAAACACCAACAAATTCAACAACAACCTCAGCATTGAAAAACAACAACAACCTCAACATTGAAAAACACCAACAAATTCAACAACAACCTCAACTTTGAAAAACAACAACAACCTCAACATTGAAAAACACCAACAAATTCAACAAAAACTTCAACATTGAAAAACAACAACAACCTGAACATTGAAAAACACCAACAAATTCAACAACAAACTCAACATTGAAAAACACCAACAAATTCAACAACAACCTCAACATTGAAAAACAACAACAACCTCAACATTGAAAAACACCAACAATTCAACAACAACCTCAACATTGAAAAGCACCAACAATTTCAACAACAACCTCAACATTGAAAAACAACAACAACCTCAACATTGAAAAACACCAACAAATTCAACAACAACCTCAACATTGAAAAACACCAACAAATTCAACAACAAACTCAGCATTGAAAAACAACAACAACCTCAACATTGAAAAACACCAACAAATTCAACAACAACCTCAACATTGAAAAACAACAACAACCTCAACATTGAAAAACACCAACAAATTCAACAACAACCTCAACATTGAAAAACACCAACAAATTCAACAACAACCTCGAAATTGAAAAACACCAAAAAATGGAACAACAACCTCAACATTGAAAAACAACAACAACCTCAACATTGAAAAACACCAACAAATTCAACAAAACCTGAACATAGAAAAACAACAACAACCTCAACATTGAAAAACACCAACAAATTCAACAACAACCTCAACATTTAAAAACACCAACAAATTCAACAACAACCTCAACATTGAAAAACAACAACAATCTCAACATTGAAAAACACCAACAAATTCAACAACAACCTCAACATTGAAAAACAGCAACAACCTCAACATTGAAAAACACCAACAAATTCAACTACAACCTCAACATTGAAAAACACCAACAAATTCAACAACAACCTCAACATTGAAAAACACCAACAAATTCAACAACAAACTCAACATTGAAAAACACCAACAAATTCAACCACAACCTCAACATTGAAAAACACCAACAAATTCAACAACAACCTCAACATTGAAAAGCACCAACAAATTCAACAACAACCTCAACATTGAAAAACAACAACAACCTCAACATTGAAAAACACCAACAAATTCAACAACAACCTCAACTTTGAAAAACAACTACAACCTCAACATTGAAAAACACCAACAGATTCAAAAACAACCTCAACATTGAAAAACAACAACAAACTCAACATTGAAAAACACCAACAAATTCAACAACAACCTCAACATTGAAAAACAACAACAACCTCAACATTGAAAAACACCAACAAATTCAACAACAACCTCAACTTTGAAAAGCACCAACAAATTCAACAACAACCTCAACATTGAAAAACAACAACAACCTAAACATTGAAAAACACCAACAAATTCAACAACAACCTCAACATTGAAAAACAACAACAACCTCAACATTGAAAAACACCAACAAATTCAACAACAACCTCAACATTGAAAAACACCAACAAATTCAACAACAACCTCAGCATTGAAAAACAACAACAACCTCAACAGTGAAAAACACCCACAAATTCAACAACAACCTCAACATTGAAAAACAACAACAACCTCAACATTGAAAAACACCAACAAATTCAACAACAACTTCAACATTGAAAAACACCAACAAATTCAACAACAACCTCGAATTTGAAAAACACAAACAAATACAACAACAACCTCAACATTGAAAAACAACAACAACCTAAACATTGAAAAACACCAAGAAATTCAACAACAACCTCAACATTGAAAAACAACAACAACCTCAACATTGAAAAACACCAACAAATTCAACAACAACCTCAACATTGAAAAACACCAACAAATTCAACAACAACCTCAACGTTGAAAAACACCAACAAATTCAACAACAAACTCAACATTGAAAAACACCAACAAATTCAACAACAACCTCAACATTGAAAAACAACAACAATCTCAACATTGAAAAACACCAACAATTCAACAACAACCTCAACATTGAAAAGCACCAACAATTTCAACAACAACCTCAACATTGAAAAACAACAACAACCTCAACATTGAAAAACACCAACAAATTCAACAACAACCTCAACATTGAAAAACACCAGCAAATTCAACAACAACCTCAGCATTGAAAAACAGCAACAACCTCAACATTGAAAAACACCAACAAATTCAACAACAACCTCAACATTGAAAAACACCAACAAATTCAACAACAACCTCAACATTGAAAAACACCAACAAATTCAACAACAACCTCGAAATTGAAAAACACCAAAAAATGCAACAACAACCTCAACATTGAAAAACACCAACAACCTCAACATTGAAAAACACCAACAAATTGAACAAAACCTGAACATAGAAAAACAACAACAACCTCAACATTGAAAAACACCAACAAATTCAACAACAACCTCAACATTTAAAAACACCAACAAATTCAACAACAACCTCAACATTGAAAAACAACAACAATCTCAACATTGAAAAACACCAACAAATTCAACAACAACCTCAACATTGAAAAACAGCAACAACCTCAACATTGAAAAACATCAACAAATTCAACTACAACCTCAACATTGAAAAACACCAACAAATTCAACAACAACCTCAACATTGAAAAACAACAACAACCTCAACATTGAATAACACCAACATATTCAACAACAACCTCAACATTGAAAAACAACAACAACCTCAACATTGAAAAACACCAACAAATTCAACAACAACCTCAACATTGAAAAACAACAACAACCTCAACATTGAAAAACACCAACAAATTCAACAACAACCTCAACATTGAAAAACACCAACAAATTCAACAACAACCTCAGCATTGAAAAACAACAACAACCTCAACATTGAAAAACACCAACAAATTCAACAACAACCTCAACATTGAAAAACAACAACAACCTCAACATTGAAAAATACCAACAAATTCAACAACAACTTCAATATTGAAAAACACCAACAAATTCAACAACAACCTCGAAATTGAAAAACACCAACAAATTCAACAACAACCTCAACATTGAAAAACAACAACAACCTCAACATTGAAAAACACCAACAAATTCAACAACAACCTCAACATTGAAAAACAACAACAACCTCAACATTGACAAACACCAACAAATTCATCAACAACCTCAACATTGAAAAACACCAACAAATTCAAAAACAACCTCAACATTGAAAAACAACAACAATCTCAACATTGAAAAACACCAACAAATTCAACAACAACCTCAACATAGAAAAACAACAACAACCTCAACATTGAAAAACACCAACAAATTCAACAACAACCTCAACATTTAAAAACACCAACAAATTCAACAACAACCTCAACATTGAAAAACAACAACAATCTCAACATTGAAAAACACCAACAAATTCAACAACAACCTCAACATTGAAAAACAGCAACAACCTCAACATTGAAAAACACCAACAAATTCAACTACAACCTCAACATTGAAAAACACCAACAAATTCAACAACAACCTCAACATTGAAAAACACCAACAAATTCAACAACAACCTCAACATTGAAAAACACCAACAAATTCAACAACAACCTCAACATTGAAAAGCACCAACAAATTCAACAACAACCTCAACATTGAAAAACAACAACAACCTCAACATTGAAAAGCACCAACAATTTCAACAACAACCTCAACATTGAAAAACAACTACAACCTCAACATTGAAAAACACCAACAGATTCAAAAACAACCTCAACATTGAAAAACAACAACAAACTCAACATTGAAAAACACCAACAAATTCAACAACAACCTCAACATTGAAAAACAACAACAACCTCAACATTGAAAAACACCAACAAATTCAACAACAACCTCAACATTGAAAAGCACCAACAAATTCAACAACAACCTCAACATTGAAAAACAACAACAACCTAAACATTGAAAAACACCAACAAATTCAACAACAACCTCAACATTGAAAAACAACAACAACCTCAACATTGAAAAACACCAACAAATTCAACAACAACCTCAACATTGAAAAACACCAACAAATTCAACAACAACCTCAGCATTGAAAAACAACAACAACCTCAACAGTGAAAAACACCAACAAATTCAACAACAACCTCAACATTGAAAAACAACAACAACCTCAACATTGAAAAACACCAACAAATTCAACAACAACTTCAACATTGAAAAACACCAACAAATTCAACAACAACCTCGAATTTGAAAAACACCAACAAATACAACAACAACCTCAACATTGAAAAACAACAACAACCTAAACATTGAAAAACACCAAGAAATTCAACAACAACCTCAACATTGAAAAACAACAACAACCTCAACATTGAAAAACACCAACAAATTCAACAACAACCTCAACATTGAAAAACACCAACAAATTCAACAACAACCTCAACGTTGAAAAACACCAACAAATTCAACAACAAACTCAACATTGAAAAACACCAACAAATTCAACAACAACCTCAACATTGAAAAACAACAACAACCTCAACATTGAAAAACACCAACAATTCAACAACAACCTCAACATTGAAAAGCACCAACAATTTCAACAACAACCTCAACATTGAAAAACAACAACAACCTCAACATTGAAAAACACCAACAAATTCAACAACAACCTCAACATTGAAAAACACCAGCAAATTCAACAACAACCTCAGCATTGAAAAACAACAACAACCTCAACATTGAAAAACACCAACAAATTCAACAACAACCTCAACATTGAAAAACAACAACAACCTCAACATTGAAAAACACCAACAAATTCAACAACAACCTCAACATTGAAAAACACCAACAAATTCAACAACAACCTCGAAATTGAAAAACACCAAAAAATGCAACAACAACCTCAACATTGAAAAACACCAACAACCTCAACATTGAAAAACACCAACAAATTGAACAAAACCTGAACATAGAAAAACAACAACAACCTCAACATTGAAAAACACCAACAAATTCAACAACAACCTCAACATTTAAAAACACCAACAAATTCAACAACAACCTCAACATTGAAAAACAACAACAATCTCAACATTGAAAAACACCAACAAATTCAACAACAACCTCAACATTGAAAAACAGCAACAACCTCAACATTGAAAAACACCAACAAATTCAACTACAACCTCAACATTGAAAAACACCAACAAATTCAACAACAACCTCAACATTGAAAAACAACAACAACCTCAACATTGAATAACACCAACATATTCAACAACAACCTCAACATTGAAAAACAACAACAACCTCAACATTGAAAAACACCAACAAATTCAACAACAACCTCAACATTGAAAAACAACAACAACCTCAACATTGAAAAACACCAACAAATTCAACAACAACCTCAACATTGAAAAACACCAACAAATTCAACAACAACCTCATCATTGAAAAACAACAACAACCTCAACATTGAAAAACACCAACAAATTCAACAACAACCTCAACATTGAAAAACAACAACAACCTCAACATTGAAAAATACCAACAAATTCAACAACAACTTCAATATTGAAAAACACCAACAAATTCAACAACAACCTCGAAATTGAAAAACACCAACAAATTCAACAACAACCTCAACATTGAAAAACAACAACAACCTCAACATTGAAAAACACCAACAAATTCAACAACAACCTCAACATTGAAAAACAACAACAACCTCAACAATGAAAAACACCAACAAATTCAACAACAACCTCAACATTGAAAAACACCAACAAATTCAACAACAACCTCAACATTGAAAAACAACAACAATCTCAACATTGAAAAACACCAACAAATTCAACAACAACCTCAACATAGAAAAACAACAACAACCTCAACATTGAAAAACACCAACAAATTCAACAACAACCTCAACATTTAAAAACACCAACAAATTCAACAACAACCTCAACATTGAAAAACAACAACAATCTCAACATTGAAAAACACCAACAAATTCAACAACAACCTCAACATTGAAAAACAGCAACAACCTCAACATTGAAAAACACCAACAAATTCAACTACAACCTCAACATTGAAAAACACCAACAAATTCAACAACAACCTCAACATTGAAAAACACCAACAAATTCAACAACAACCTCAACATTGAAAAACACCAACAAATTCAACAACAACCTCAACATTGAAAAGCACCAACAAATTCAACAACAACCTCAACATTGAAAAACAACAACAACCTCAACATTGAAAAACACCAACAAATTCAACAACAACCTCAACTTTGAAAAACAACTACAACCTCAACATTGAAAAACACCAACAGATTCAAAAACAACCTCAACATTGAAAAACAACAACAAACTCAACATTGAAAAACACCAACAAATTCAACAACAACCTCAACATTGAAAAACAACAACAACCACAACATTGAAAAACACCAACAAATTCAACAACAACCTCAACATTGAAAAGCACCAACAAATTCAACAACAACCTCAACATTGAAAAACAACAACAACCTAAACATTGAAAAACACCAACAAATTCAACAACAACCTCAACATTGAAAAACAACAACAACCTCAACATTGAAAAACACCAACAAATTCAACAACAACCTCAACATTGAAAAACACCAACAAATTCAACAACAACCTCAGCATTGAAAAACAACAACAACCTCAACAGTGAAAAACACCAACAAATTCAACAACAACCTCAACATTGAAAAACAACAACAACCTCAACATTGAAAAACACCAACAAATTCAACAACAACTTCAACATTGAAAAACACCAACAAATTCAACAACAACCTCGAATTTGAAAAACACCAACAAATACAACAACAACCTCAACATTGAAAAACAACAACAACCTAAACATTGAAAAACACCAAGAAATTCAACAACAACCTCAACATTGAAAAACAACAACAACCTCAACATTGAAAAACACCAACAAATTCAACAACAACCTCAACATTGAAAAACACCAACAAATTCAACAACAACCTCAACGTTGAAAAACACCAACAAATTCAACAACAAACTCAACATTGAAAAACACCAACAAATTCAACAACAACCTCAACATTGAAAAACAACAACAACCTCAACATTGAAAAACACCAACAATTCAACAACAACCTCAACATTGAAAAGCACCAACAATTTCAACAACAACCTCAACATTGAAAAACAACAACAACCTCAACATTGAAAAACACCAACAAATTCAACAACAACCTCAACATTGAAAAACACCAACAAATTCAACAACAACCTCAGCATTGAAAAACAACAACAACCTCAACATTGAAAAACACCAACAAATTCAACAACAACCTCAACATTGAAAAACAACAACAACCTCAACATTGAAAAACACCAACAAATTCAACAACAACCTCAACATTGAAAAACACCAACAAATTCAACAACAACCTCGAAATTGAAAAACACCAAAAAATGCAACAACAACCTCAACATTGAAAAACAACAACAACCTCAACATTGAAAAACACCAACAAATTGAACAAAACCTGAACATAGAAAAACAACAACAACCTCAACATTGAAAAACACCAACAAATTCAACAACAACCTCAACATTTAAAAACACCAACAAATTCAACAACAACCTCAACATTGAAAAACAACAACAATCTCAACATTGAAAAACACCAACAAATTCAACAACAACCTCAACATTGAAAAAGAGCAACAACCTCAACATTGAAAAACACCAACAAATTCAACTACAACCTCAACATTGAAAAACACCAACAAATTCAACAACAACCTCAACATTGAAAAACACCAACAAATTCAACAACAAACTCAACATTGAAAAACACCAACAAATTCAACAACAACCTCAACATTGAAAAACACCAACAAATTCAACAAAAACCTCAACATTGAAAAGCACCAACAAATTCAACAACAACCTCAACATTGAAAAACAACCTCAACATTGAAAAACACCAACAAATTCAACAACAACCTCAACTTTGAAAAACAACTACAACCTCAACATTGAAAAACACCAACAAATTCAAAAACAACCTCAACATTGAAAAACAACAACAAACTCAACATTGAAAAACACCAACAAATTCAACAACAACCTCAACATTGAAAAACAACAACAACCTCAACATTGAAAAACACCAACAAATTCAACAACAACCTCAACATTGAAAAGCACCAACAAATTCAACAACAACCTCAACATTGAAAAACAACAACAACCTAAACATTGAAAAACACCAACAAATTCAACAACAACCTCAACATTGAAAAACAACAACAACCTCAACATTGAAAAACACCAACAAATTCAACAACAACCTCAACATTGAAAAACACCAACAAATTCAACAACAACCTCAGCATTGAAAAACAACAACAACCTCAACAGTGAAAAACACCAACAAATTCAACAACAACCTCAACATTGAAAACAACAACAACCTCAACATTGAAAAACACCAACAAATTCAACAAAAACTTCAACATTGAAAAACACCAACAAATTCAACAACAACCTCAACATTGAAAAACACCAACAAATACAACAACAACCTCAACATTGAAAAACAACAACAACCTAAACATTGAAAAACACCAAGAAATTCAACAACAACCTCAACATTGAAAAACAACAACAACCTCAACATTGAAAAACAACAACAAATTCAACAACAACCTCAACATTGAAACACACCAACAAATTCAACAACAACCTCAGCATTGAAAAACAACAACAACCTCAACATTGAAAAACAACAACAATCTCAACATTGAAAAACACCAACAAATTCAACAACAACCTCAACATAGAAAAACAACAACAACCTCAACATTGAAAAACACCAACAAATTCAACAACAAACTCAACATTTAAAAACACCAACAAATTCAACAACAACCTCAACATTGAAAAACAACAACAATCTCAACATTGAAAAACACCAACAAATTCAACAACAACCTCAACATTGAAAAACAGCAACAACCTCAACATTGAAAAACACCAACAAATTCAACTACAACCTCAACATTGAAAAACACCAACAAATTCAACAACAACCTCAACATTGAAAAACACCAACAAATTCAACAACAACCTCAACATTGAAAAACACCAACAAATTCAACAACAACCTCAACATTGAAAAGCACCAACAAATTCAACAACAACCTCAACATTGAAAAACAACAACAACCTCAACATTGAAAAACACCAACAAATTCAACAACAACCTCAACTTTGAAAAACAACTACAACCTCAACATTGAAAAACACCAACAGATTCAAAAACAACCTCAACATTGAAAAACAACAACAAACTCAACATTGAAAAACACCAACAAATTCAACAACAACCTCAACATTGAAAAACAACAACAACCTCAACATTGAAAAACACCAACAAATTCAACAACAACCTCAACATTGAAAAGCACCAACAAATTCAACAACAACCTCAACATTGAAAAACAACAACAACCTAAACATTGAAAAACACCAACAAATTCAACAACAACCTCAACATTGAAAAACAACAACAACCTCAACATTGAAAAACACCAACAAATTCAACAACAACCTCAACATTGAAAAACACCAACAAATTCAACAACAACCTCAGCATTGAAAAACAACAACAACCTCAACAGTGAAAAACACCAACAAATTCAACAACAACCTCAACATTGAAAAACAACAACAACCTCAACATTGAAAAACACCAACAAATTCAACAACAACTTCAACATTGAAAAACACCAACAAATTCAACAACAACCTCGAATTTGAAAAACACCAACAAATACAACAACAACCTCAACATTGAAAAACAACAACAACCTAAACATTGAAAAACACCAAGAAATTCAACAGCAACCTCAACATTGAAAAACAACAACAACCTCAACATTGAAAAACACCAACAAATTCAACAACAACCTCAACATTGAAAAACACCAACAAATTCAACAACAACCTCAACGTTGAAAAACACCAACAAATTCAACAACAAACTCAACATTGAAAAACACCAACAAATTCAACAACAACCTCAACATTGAAAAACAACAACAACCTCAACATTGAAAAACACCAACAATTCAACAACAACCTCAACATTGAAAAGCACCAACAATTTCAACAACAACCTCAACATTGAAAAACAACAACAACCTCAACATTGAAAAACACCAACAAATTCAACAACAACCTCAACATTGAAAAACACCAACAAATTCAACAACAACCTCAGCATTGAAAAACAACAACAACCTCAACATTGAAAAACACCAACAAATTCAACAACAACCTCAACATTGAAAAACAACAACAACCTCAACATTGAAAAACACCAACAAATTCAACAACAACCTCAACATTGAAAAACACCAACAAATTCAACAACAACCTCGAAATTGAAAAACACCAAAAAATGCAACAACAACCTCAACATTGAAAAACAACAACAACCTCAACATTGAAAAACACCAACAAATTGAACAAAACCTGAACATAGAAAAACAACAACAACCTCAACATTGAAAAACACCAACAAATTCAACAACAACCTCAACATTTAAAAACACCAACAAATTCAACAACAACCTCAACATTGAAAAACAACAACAATCTCAACATTGAAAAACACCAACAAATTCAACAACAACCTCAACATTGAAAAACAGCAACAACCTCAACATTGAAAAACACCAACAAATTCAACTACAACCTCAACATTGAAAAACACCAACAAATTCAACAACAACCTCAACATTGAAAAACACCAACAAATTCAACAACAAACTCAACATTGAAAAACACCAACAAATTCAACAACAACCTCAACATTGAAAAACACCAACAAATTCAACAAAAACCTCAACATTGAAAAGCACCAACAAATTCAACAACAACCTCAACATTGAAAAACAACCTCAACATTGAAAAACACCAACAAATTCAACAACAACCTCAACTTTGAAAAACAACTACAACCTCAACATTGAAAAACACCAACAAATTCAAAAACAACCTCAACATTGAAAAACAACAACAAACTCAACATTGAAAAACACCAACAAATTCAACAACAACCTCAACATTGAAAAACAACAACAACCTCAACATTGAAAAACACCAACAAATTCAACAACAACCTCAACATTGAAAAGCACCAACAAATTCAACAACAACCTCAACATTGAAAAACAGCAACAACCTAAACATTGAAAAACACCAACAAATTCAACAACAACCTCAACATTGAAAAACAACAACAACCTCAACATTGAAAAACACCAACAAATTCAACAACAACCTCAACATTGAAAAACACCAACAAATTCAACAACAACCTCAGCATTGAAAAACAACAACAACCTCAACAGTGAAAAACACCAACAAATTCAACAACAACCTCAACATTGAAAAACAACAACAACCTCAACATTGAAAAACACCAACAAATTCAACAAAAACTTCAACATTGAAAAACACCAACAAATTCAACAACAACCTCGAATTTGAAAAACACCAACAAATACAACAACAACCTCAACATTGAAAAACAACAACAACCTAAACATTGAAAAACACCAAGAAATTCAACAACAACCTCAACATTGAAAAACAACAACAACCTCAACATTGAAAA
Source organism: Isurus oxyrinchus (assembly GCA_026770705.1). Lineage (NCBI taxonomy): Eukaryota > Metazoa > Chordata > Chondrichthyes > Lamniformes > Lamnidae > Isurus > Isurus oxyrinchus. The sequence continues at coordinate 36,117 of JANJGN010002223.1, forward strand.
ACAACAACAAATTCAACAACAACCTCAACATTGAAACACACCAACAAATTCAACAACAACCTCAGCATTGAAAAACAACAACAACCTCAACATTGAAAAACAACAACAACCTCAACATTGAAAAACAACAACAACCTCAACATTGAATAACACCAACAAATTCAACAACAACCTCAACACTGAAAAACAACAACAACCTCAACATTGAAAAACACCAACAAATTCAACAACAACCTCAACATTGAAAAACAACAACAACCTCAACATTGAAAAACACCAACAAATTCAACAACAACCTCAACATTGAAAAACACCAACAAATTCAACAACAACCTCAGCATTGAAAAACAACAACAACCTCAACATTGAAAAACACCAACAAATTCAACAACAACCTCAACATTGAAAAACAACAACAACCTCAACATTGAAAAACACCAACAAATTCAACAACAAGTTCAATATTGAAAAACACCAACAAATTCAACAACAACCTCGAAATTGAAAAACACCAACAAATTCAACAACAACCTCAACATTGAAAAACAACAACAACCTCAACATTGAAAAACACCAACAAATTCAACAACAACCTCAACATTGAAAAACAACAACAACCTCAACATTGAAAAACACCAACAAATTCAACAACAACCTCAACATTGAAAAACACCAACAAATTCAACAACAACCTCAACATTGAAAAACAACAACAATCTCAACATTGAAAAACACCAACAAATTCAACAAAAACCTCAACATTGAAAAACAGCAACAACTTCAACATTTAAAAACACCAACAAATTCAACAACAACCTCAACATTGAAAAACACCAACAAATTCAACAACAACCTCAACATTGAAAAACACCAACAAATTCAACAACAAACTCAACATTGAAAAACACCAACAAATTCAACAAAAAATTCAACATTGAAAAACCTCAACAAATTCAACAACAACCCCGACATTGAAAAACACCAACAAATTCAACAACAACCTCAACTTTGAAAAACAACAACAACCTCATCATGGAAAAACACCAACAAATTCAACAACAACCTCAACATTGAAAAACACCAACAAATTCAACAACAACCTCAGCATTGAAAAACGACAACAAACTCAACATTGAAAAACACCAACAAATTCAACAACAACCTCAACATTGAAAAACACCAACAACCTCAACATTGAAAAACACCAACAATTTCAACAACAACCTCAACATTGAAAAACAACAACAACCTCAACATTGAAAAACACCAACAAATTCAACAACAACCTCAACATTGAAAAACAACAACAAACTCAACATTGAAAAACACCAACAAATTCAACAACAACCTCAACATTGAAAAACAACAACAACCTCAACATTGAAAAACACCAACAAATTCAACAACAACTTCAACATTGAAAAACACCATCAAATTCAACAACAACCTCAACATTGAAAAACAACAACAACCTCAACATTGAAAAACACCAACAAATTCAACAACAACCTCAACATTGAAAAACAACAACAACCTCAACATTGAAAAACACCAACAAATTCAACAACAACCTCAACATTGAAAAACACCAACAAATTCAACAACAACCTCAGCATTGAAAAACAACAACAACCTCAACATTGAAAAACACCAACAAATTCAACAACAACCTCAACTTTGAAAAACAACAACAACCTCAACATTGAAAAACACCAACAAATTCAACAAAAACTTCAACATTGAAAAACAACAACAACCTGAACATTGAAAAACACCAACAAATTCAACAACAAACTCAACATTGAAAAACACCAACAAATTCAACAACAACCTCAACATTGAAAAACAACAACAACCTCAACTTTGAAAAACACCAACAATTCAACAACAACCTCAACATTGAAAAGCACCAACAATTTCAACAACAACCTCAACATTGAAAAACAACAACAACCTCAACATTGAAAAACACCAACAAATTCAACAACAACCTCAACATTGAAAAACACCAACAAATTCAACAACAAACTCAGCATTGAAAAACAACAACAACCTCAACATTGAAAAACACCAACAAATTCAACAACAACCTCAACATTGAAAAACAACAACAACCTCAACATTGAAAAACACCAACAAATTCAACAACAACCTCAACATTGAAAAACACCAACAAATTCAACAACAACCTCGAAATTGAAAAACACCAAAAAATGGAACAACAACCTCAACATTGAAAAACAACAACAACCTCAACATTGAAAAACACCAACAAATTCAACAAAACCTGAACATAGAAAAACAACAACAACCTCAACATTGAAAAACACCAACAAATTCAACAACAACCTCAACATTTAAAAACACCAACAAATTCAACAACAACCTCAACATTGAAAAACAACAACAATCTCAACATTGAAAAACACCAACAAATTCAACAACAACCTCAACATTGAAAAACAGCAACAACCTCAACATTGAAAAACACCAACAAATTCAACTACAACCTCAACATTGAAAAACACCAACAAATTCAACAACAACCTCAACATTGAAAAACACCAACAAATTCAACAACAAACTCAACATTGAAAAACACCAACAAATTCAACAACAACCTCAACATTGAAAAACACCAACAAATTCAACAACAACCTCAACATTGAAAAGCACCAACAAATTCAACAACAACCTCAACATTGAAAAACAACAACAACCTCAACATTGAAAAACACCAACAAATTCAACAACAACCTCAACTTTGAAAAACAACTACAACCTCAACATTGAAAAACACCAACAGATTCAAAAACAACCTCAACATTGAAAAACAACAACAAACTCAACATTGAAAAACACCAACAAATTCAACAACAACCTCAACATTGAAAAACAACAACAACCTCAACATTGAAAAACACCAACAAATTCAACAACAACCTCAACATTGAAAAGCACCAACAAATTCAACAACAACCTCAACATTGAAAAACAACAACAACCTAAACATTGAAAAACACCAACAAATTCAACAACAACCTCAACATTGAAAAACAACAACAACCTCAACATTGAAAAACACCAACAAATTCAACAACAACCTCAACATTGAAAAACACCAACAAATTCAACAACAACCTCAGCATTGAAAAACAACAACAACCTCAACAGTGAAAAACACCCACAAATTCAACAACAACCTCAACATTGAAAAACAACAACAACCTCAACATTGAAAAACACCAACAAATTCAACAACAACTTCAACATTGAAAAACACCAACAAATTCAACAACAACCTCGAATTTGAAAAACACCAACAAATACAACAACAACCTCAACATTGAAAAACAACAACAACCTAAACATTGAAAAACACCAAGAAATTCAACAACAACCTCAACATTGAAAAACAACAACAACCTCAACATTGAAAAACACCAACAAATTCAACAACAACCTCAACATTGAAAAACACCAACAAATTCAACAACAACCTCAACGTTGAAAAACACCAACAAATTCAACAACAAACTCAACATTGAAAAACACCAACAAATTCAACAACAACCTCAACATTGAAAAACAACAACAACCTCAACATTGAAAAACACCAACAATTCAACAACAACCTCAACATTGAAAAGCACCAACAATTTCAACAACAACGTCAACATTGAAAAACAACAACAACCTCAACATTGAAAAACACCAACAAATTCAACAACAACCTCAACATTGAAAAACACCAGCAAATTCAACAACAACCTCAGCATTGAAAAACAACAACAACCTCAACATTGAAAAACACCAACAAATTCAACAACAACCTCAACATTGAAAAACAACAACAACCTCAACATTGAAAAACACCAACAAATTCAACAACAACCTCAACATTGAAAAACACCAACAAATTCAACAACAACCTCGAAATTGAAAAACACCAAAAAATGCAACAACAACCTCAACATTGAAAAACACCAACAACCTCAACATTGAAAAACACCAACAAATTGAACAAAACCTGAACATAGAAAAACAACAACAACCTCAACATTGAAAAACACCAACAAATTCAACAACAACCTCAACATTTAAAAACACCAACAAATTCAACAACAACCTCAACATTGAAAAACAACTACAATCTCAACATTGAAAAACACCAACAAATTCAACAACAACCTCAACATTGAAAAACAGCAACAACCTCAACATTGAAAAACACCAACAAATTCAACTACAACCTCAACATTGAAAAACACCAACAAATTCAACAACAACCTCAACATTGAAAAACACCAACAAATTCAACAACAACCTCAACATTGAAAAGCACCAACAAATTCAACAACAACCTCAACATTGAAAAACAACCTCAACATTGAAAAACACCAACAAATTCAACAACAACCTCAACTTTGAAAAACAACTACAACCTCAACATTGAAAAACACCAACAAATTCAAAAACAACCTCAACATTGAAAAACAACAACAAACTCAACATTGAAAAACACCAACAAATTCAACAACAACCTCAACATTGAAAAACAACAACAACCTCAACATTGAAAAACACCAACAAATTCAACAACAACCTCAACATTGAAAAGCACCAACAAATTCAACAACAACCTCAACATTGAAAAACAACAACAACCTAAACATTGAAAAACACCAACAAATTCAACAACAACCTCAACATTGAAAAACAACAACAACCTCAACATTGAAAAACACCAACAAATTCAACAACAACCTCAACATTGAAAAACACCAACAAATTCAACAACAACCTCAGCATTGAAAAACAACAACATCCTCAACAGTGAAAAACACCAACAAATTCAACAACAACCTCAACATTGAAAAACAACAATAACCTCAACATTGAAAAACACCAACAAATTCAACAACAACTTCAACATTGAAAAACACCAACAAATTCAACAACAACCTCGAATTTGAAAAACACCAACAAATACAACAACAACCTCAACATTGAAAAACAACAACAACCTAAACATTGAAAAACACCAAGAAATTCAACAACAACCTCAACATTGAAAAACAACAACAACCTCAACATTGAAAAACACCAACAAATTCAACAACAACCTCAACATTGAAACACACCAACAAATTCAACAACAACCTCAGCATTGAAAAACAACAACAACCTCAACATTGAAAAACAACAACAACCTCAACATTGAAAAACAACAACAACCTCAACATTGAATAACACCAACAAATTCAACAACAACCTCAACATTGAAAAACAACAACAACCTCAACATTGAAAAACACCAACAAATTCAACAACAACCTCAACATTGAAAAACAACAACAACCTCAACATTGAAAAACACCAACAAATTCAACAACAACCTCAAAATTGAAAAACACCAACAAATTCAACAACAACCTCAGCATTGAAAAACAACAACAACCTCAACATTGAAAAACACCAACAAATTCAACAACAACCTCAACATTGAAAAACAACAACAACCTCAACATTGAAAAACACCAACAAATTCAACAACAACTTCAATATTGAAAAACACCAACAAATTCAACAACAACCTCGAAATTGAAAAACACCAACAAATTCAACAACAACCTCAACATTGAAAAACAACAACAACCACAACATTGAAAAACACCAACAAATTCAACAACAACCTCAACATTGAAAAACAACAACAACCTCAACATTGAAAAACACCAACAAATTCAACAACAACCTCAACAGTGAAAAACACCAACAAATTCAACAACAACCTCAACATTGAAAAACAACAACAATCTCAACATTGAAAAACACCAACAAATTCAACAACAACCTCAACATTGAAAAACAGCAACAACCTCAACATTTAAAAACACCAACAAATTCAACAACAACCTCAACATTGAAAAACACCAACAAATTCAACAACAACCTCAACATTGAAAAACACCAACAAATTCAACAACAAACTCAACATTGAAAAACACCAACAAATTCAACAAAAAATTCAACATTGAAAAACCTCAACAAATTCAACAACAACCCCGACATTGAAAAACACCAACAAATTCAACAACAACCTCAACTTTGAAAAACAACAACAACCTCATCATGGAAAAACACCAAGAAATTAAACAACAACCTCAACATTGAAAAACAACAGCATCCTCAAAATTGAAAAACACCAACAAATTCAACAACAACCCCAACATTTAAAAACAACAACAACCGCAACATTGAAAAACACAAACAAATTCAACAACAACCTCAACATTGAAAAATACGAACAAATTCAACAACAACCTCAACATTGAAAAACACCAACAAACTCAACAACAACCTCAACATTGAAAAACAACAACAACCTCAACATTGAAAAACACGAACAAATTCAACAACAACCTCAACATTGAAAAACACCAACAAATTCAACAACAACCTCAACATTGAAAAACACCAACAACCTCAACATTGAAAAACACCAACAAATTCAACAACAACCTCAACATTGAAAAACAACAACAACCTGAACATTGAAAAACACCAACAAATTCAACAACAACCTCAACATTGAAAAACAACAACAACCTCAACATTGATAACACCAACAAATTCAACAACAACCTCAACATTGAAAAACAACAACAAACTCAACATTGAAAAACACCAACAAATTCAACAACAACCTCAACATTGAAAAACAACAACAACCTCAACATTGAAAAACACCAACAAATTCAACAACATCTTCAACATTGAAAAACACCAACAAATTCAACAACAACCTCAACATTGAAAAACAACAACAACCTCAACATTGAAAAACACCAACAAATTCAACAACAACCTCAACATTCAAAAACAACAACAACCTCAACATTGAAAAACACCAACAAATTCAACAACAACCTCAACATTGAAAAACACCAACAAATTCAACAACAACCTCAGCATTGAAAAACAACAACAACCTCAACATTGAAAAACACCAACAAATTCAACAACAACCTCAACTTTGAAAAACAACAACAACCTCAACATTGAAAAACACCAACAAATTCAACAAAAACTTCAACATTGAAAAACAACAACAACCTGAACATTGAAAAACACCAACAAATTCAACAACAACCTCAACATTGAAAAACAACAACAACCTCAATTTTGAAAAACACCAACAAATTCAACAACAACCTCAACATTGAAAAACACCAACAAATTCAACAACAACCTCAGCATTGAAAAACAACAACAACCTCAACATTGAAAAACACCAACAAATTCAACAACAACCTCAACATTGAAAAACAACAACAACCTCAACATTGAAAAACACCAGCAAATTCAACAACAACTTCAACATTGAAAAACACCAACAAATTCAACAACAACCTCGAAATTGAAAATCACCAACAAATACAACAACAACCTCAACATTGAAAAACACCAACAAATTCAACAACAACCCCAACATTTAAAAACAACAACAACCTCAACATTGAAAAACACAAACAAATTCAACAACAACCTCAACATTGAAAAACACGAACAAATTCAACAACAACCTCAACATTGAAAAACACCAACAAACTCAACAACAACCTGAACATTGAAAAACAACAACAACCTCAACATTGAAAAACACGAACAAATTCAACAACAACCTCAACATTGAAAAACACCAACAAATTCAACAACAACCTCAACATTGAAAAACACCAACAACCTCAACATTGAAAAACACCAACAAATTCAACAACAACCTCAACATTGAAAAACAACAACAAACTCAACATTGAAAAACACCAACAAATTCAACAACAACCTCAACATTGAAAAACAACAACAACCTCAACATTGAAAAACACCAACAAATTCAACAACAACTTCAACATTGAAAAACACCAACAAATTCAACAACAACCTCAACATTGAAAAACAACAACAACCTCAACATTGAAAAACACCAACAAATTCAACAACAACCTCAACATTCAAAAACAACAACAACCTCAACGTTGAAAAACACCAACAAATTCAACAACAACCTCAACATTGAAAAACACCAACAAATTCAACAACAACCTCAGCATTGAAAAACAACAACAACCTCAACATTGAAAAACACCAACAAATTCAACAACAACCTCAACTTTGAAAAACAACAACAACCTCAACATTGAAAAACACCAACAAATTCAACAAAAACTTCAACATTGAAAAACAACAACAACCTGAACATTGAAAAACACCAACAAATTCAACAACAACCTCAACATTGAAAAACAACAACAACCTCAACATTGAAAAACTCCAACAAATTCAACAACAACCTCAACATTGAAAAACACCAACAAATTCAACAACAACCTCAGCATTGAAAAACAACAACAACCTCAACATTGAAAAACACCAACAAATTCAACAACAACCTCAACATTGAAAAACAACAACAACCTCAACATTGAAAAACACCAACAAATTCAACAACAACTTCAACATTGAAAAACACCAACAAATTCAACAACAACCTCGAAATTGAAAATCACCAACAAATACAACAACAACCTCAACATTGAAAAACAACAACAAACTCAACATTGAAAAACACCAACAAATTCAACAACAACCTCAACATTGAAAAACAACAACAACCTCAACATTGAAAAACACCAACAAATTCAACAACAACCTCAACATTGAAAAACAACAACAACCTCAACATTGAAAAACACCAACAAATTCAACAACAACCTCAACATTGAAAAACAACAACAAACTCAACATTGAAAAACACCAACAAATTCAACAACAACCTCAACATTGAAAAACAACAACAAACTCATCATTGAAAAACACCAACAAATTCAACAACAACTTCAACATTGAAAAACACCAACAAATTCAACAACAACCTCAACATTGAAAAACAACAACAACCTCAACATTGAAAAACACCAACAAATTCAACAACAACCTCAACATTGAAAAACAACAACAACCTCAACATTGAAAAACACCAACAAATTCAACAACAACCTCTACATTGAAAAACACCAACAAATTCAACAACAACCTCAGCATTGAAAAACAACAACAAACTCAACATTGAAAAACACCAACAAATTCAACAACAACCTCAACATTGAAAAACAACAACAACCTCAACATTGAAAAACACCAACAAATTCAACAACAACTTCAACATTGAAAAACACCAACAAATTCAACAACAACCTCAACATTGAAAAACAACAACAACCTCAACATTGAAAAACACCAACAAATTCAACAACAACCTCAACATTGAAAAACAACAACAACCTCAACATTGAAAAACACCAACAAATTCAACAACAACCTCACATTGAAAAACACCAACAAATTCAACAACAACCTCAGCATTGAAAAACAACAACAACCTCAACATTTAAAAACACCAACAAATTCAACAACAACCTCAACATTGAAAAACACCAACAAATTCAACAACAACCTCAGCATTGAAAAACAACAACAACCTCAACATTGAAAAACACCAACAAATTCAACAACAACCTCAACTTTGAAAAACAACAACAACCTCAACATTGAAAAACACCAACAAATTCAACAAAAACTTCAACATTGAAAAACAACAACAACCTGAACATTGAAAAACACCAACAAATTCAACAACAACCTCAACATTGAAAAACAACAACAACCTCAACATTGAAAAACTCCAACAAATTCAACAACAACCTCAACATTGAAAAACACCAACAAATTCAACAACAACCTCAGCCTTGAAAAACAACAACAACCTCAACATTGAAAAACACCAACAAATTCAACAACAACCTCAACATTGAAAAACAACAACAACCTCAACATTGAAAAACACCAACAAATTCAACAACAACTTCAACATTGAAAAACACCAACAAATTCAACAACAACCTCGAAATTGAAAATCACCAGCAAATACAACAACAACCTCAACATTGAAAAACAACAACAAACTCAACATTGAAAAACACCAACAAATTCAACAACAACCTCAACATTGAAAAACAACAACAACCTCAACATTGAAAAACACCAACAAATTCAACAACAACATCAACATTGAAAAACAACAACAACCTCAACATTGAAAAACACCAACAAATTCAACAACAACCTCAACATTGAAAAACAACAACAAACTCAACATTGAAAAACACCAACAAATTCAACAACAACCTCAACATTGAAAAACAACAACAACCTCAACATTGAAAAACACCAACAAATTCAACAACAACTTCAACATTGAAAAACACCAACAAATTCAACAACAACCTCAACATTGAAAAACAACAACAACCTCAACATTGAAAAACACCAACAAATTCAACAACAACCTCAACATTGAAAAACAACAACAACCTCAACATTGAAAAACACCAACAAATTCAACAACAACCTCACATTGAAAAACACCAACAAATTCAACAACAACCTCAGCATTGAAAAACAACAACAACCTCAACATTTAAAAACACCAACAAATTCAACAACAACCTCAACATTGAAAAACACCAACAAATTCAACAACAACCTCAGCATTGAAAAACAACAACAACCTCAACATTGAAAAACACCAACAAATTCAACAACAACCTCAACTTTGAAAAACAACAACAACCTCAACATTGAAAAACACCAACAAATTCAACAAAAACTTCAACATTGAAAAACAACAACAACCTGAACATTGAAAAACACCAACAAATTCAACAACAACCTCAACATTGAAAAACAACAACAACCTCAACATTGAAAAACTCCAACAAATTCAACAACAACCTCAACATTGAAAAACACCAACAAATTCAACAACAACCTCAGCCTTGAAAAACAACAACAACCTCAACATTGAAAAACACCAACAAATTCAACAACAACCTCAACATTGAAAAACAACAACAACCTCAACATTGAAAAACACCAACAAATTCAACAACAACTTCAACATTGAAAAACACCAACAAATTCAACAACAACCTCGAAATTGAAAATCACCAACAAATACAACAACAACCTCAACATTGAAAAACAACAACAAACTCAACATTGAAAAACACCAACAAATTCAACAACAACCTCAACATTGAAAAACAACAACAACCTCAACATTGAAAAACACCAACAAATTCAACAACAACATCAACATTGAAAAACAACAACAACCTCAACATTGAAAAACACCAACAAATTCAACAACAACCTCAACATTGAAAAACAACAACAAACTCAACATTGAAAAACACCAACAAATTCAACAACAACCTCAACATTGAAAAACAACAACAAACTCAACATTGAAAAACACCAACAAATTCAACAACAACTTCAACATTGAAAAACACCAACAAATTCAACAACAACCTCAACATTGAAAAACAACAACAACCTCAACATTGAAAAACACCAACAAATTCAACAACAACCTCAACATTGAAAAACAACAACAACCTCAACATTGAAAAACACCAACAAATTCAACAACAACCTCTACATTGAAAAACACCAACAAATTCAACAACAACCTCAGCATTGAAAAACAACAACAAACTCAACATTGAAAAACACCAACAAATTCAACAACAACCTCAACATTGAAAAACAACAACAACCTCAACATTGAAAAACACCAACAAATTCAACAACAACTTCAACATTGAAAAACACCAACAAATTCAACAACAACCTCAACATTGAAAAACAACAACAACCTCAACATTGAAAAACACCAACAAATTCAACAACAACCTCAACATTGAAAAACAACAACAACCTCAACATTGAAAAACACCAACAAATTCAACAACAACCTCAACATTGAAAAACACCAACAAATTCAACAACAACCTCAGCATTGAAAAACAACAACAACCTCAACATTGAAAAACACCAACAAATTCAACAACAACCTCAACTTTGAAAAACAACAACAACCTCAACATTGAAAAACACCAACAAATTCAACAAAAACTTCAACATTGAAAAACAACAACAACCTGAACATTGAAAAACACCAACAAATTCAACAACAACCTCAACATTGAAAAACAACAACAACCTCAACATTGAAAAACACCAACAAATTCAACAACAACCTCAACATTGAAAAACACCAACAAATTCAACAACAACCTCAGCATTGAAAAACAACAACAACCTCAACATTGAAAAACACCAACAAATTCAACAACAACCTCAACATTGAAAAACAACAACAACCTCAACATTGAAAAACAACAACAACCTCAACATTGAAAAACACCAACAAATTCAACAACAACTTCAACATTGAAAAACACCAACAAATTCAACAACAACCTCAACATTGAAAAACAACAACAACCTCAACATTGAAAAACACCAACAAATTCAACAACAACCTCAACATTGAAAAACAACAACAACCTCAACATTGAAAAACACCAACAAATTCAACAACAACCTCACATTGAAAAACACCAACAAATTCAACAACAACCTCAGCATTGAAAAACAACAACAACCTCAACATTTAAAAACACCAACAAATTCAACAACAACCTCAACATTGAAAAACACCAACAAATTCAACAACAACCTCAGCATTGAAAAACAACAGCAACCTCAACATTGAAAAACACCAACAAATTCAACAACAACCTCAACTTTGAAAAACAACAACAACCTCAACATTGAAAAACACCAACAAATTCAACAAAAACTTCAACATTGAAAAACAACAACAACCTGAACATTGAAAAACACCAACAAATTCAACAACAACCTCAACATTGAAAAACAACAACAACCTCAACATTGAAAAACTCCAACAAATTCAACAACAACCTCAACATTGAAAAACACCAACAAATTCAACAACAACCTCAGCCTTGAAAAACAACAACAACCTCAACATTGAAAAACACCAACAAATTCAACAACAACCTCAACATTGAAAAACAACAACAACCTCAACATTGAAAAACACCAACAAATTCAACAACAACTTCAACATTGAAAAACACCAACAAATTCAACAACAACCTCGAAATTGAAAATCACCAACAAATACAACAACAACCTCAACATTGAAAAACAACAACAAACTCAACATTGAAAAACACCAACAAATTCAACAACAACCTCAACATTGAAAAACAACAACAACCTCAACATTGAAAAACACCAACAAATTCAACAACAACATCAACATTGAAAAACAACAACAACCTCAACATTGAAAAACACCAACAAATTCAACAACAACCTCAACATTGAAAAACAACAACAAACTCAACATTGAAAAACACCAACAAATTCAACAACAACCTCAACATTGAAAAACAACAACAACCTCAACATTGAAAAACACCAACAAATTCAACAACAACTTCAACATTGAAAAACACCAACAAATTCAACAACAACCTCAACATTGAAAAACAACAACAACCTCAACATTGAAAAACACCAACAAATTCAACAACAACCTCAACATTGAAAAACAACAACAACCTCAACATTGAAAAACACCAACAAATTCAACAACAACCTCACATTGAAAAACACCAACAAATTCAACAACAACCTCAGCATTGAAAAACAACAACAACCTCAACATTTAAAAACACCAACAAATTCAACAACAACCTCAACATTGAAAAACACCAACAAATTCAACAACAACCTCAGCATTGAAAAACAACAACAACCTCAACATTGAAAAACACCAACAAATTCAACAACAACCTCAACTTTGAAAAACAACAACAACCTCAACATTGAAAAACACCAACAAATTCAACAAAAACTTCAACATTGAAAAACAACAACAACCTCAACATTGAAAAACACCAACAAATTCAACAACAACCTCAACATTGAAAAACAACAACAACCTCAACATTGAAAAACTCCAACAAATTCAACAACAACCTCAACATTGAAAAACACCAACAAATTCAACAACAACCTCAGCCTTGAAAAACAACAACAACCTCAACATTGAAAAACACCAACAAATTCAACAACAACCTCAACATTGAAAAACAACAACAACCTCAACATTGAAAAACACCAACAAATTCAACAACAACTTCAACATTGAAAAACACCAACAAATTCAACAACAACCTCGAAATTGAAAATCACCAACAAATACAACAACAACCTCAACATTGAAAAACAACAACAAACTCAACATTGAAAAACACCAACAAATTCAACAACAACCTCAACATTGAAAAACAACAACAACCTCAACATTGAAAAACACCAACAAATTCAACAACAACATCAACATTGAAAAACAACAACAACCTCAACATTGAAAAACACCAACAAATTCAACAACAACCTCAACATTGAAAAACAACAACAAACTCAACATTGAAAAACACCAACAAATTCAACAACAACCTCAACATTGAAAAACAACAACAAACTCAACATTGAAAAACACCAACAAATTCAACAACAACTTCAACATTGAAAAACACCAACAAATTCAACAACAACCTCAACATTGAAAAACAACAACAACCTCAACATTGAAAAACACCAACAAATTCAACAACAACCTCAACATTGAAAAACAACAACAACCTCAACATTGAAAAACACCAACAAATTCAACAACAACCTCTACATTGAAAAACACCAACAAATTCAACAACAACCTCAGCATTGAAAAACAACAACAAACTCAACATTGAAAAACACCAACAAATTCAACAACAACCTCAACATTGAAAAACAACAACAACCTCAACATTGAAAAACACCAACAAATTCAACAACAACTTCAACATTGAAAAACACCAACAAATTCAACAACAACCTCAACATTGAAAAACAACAACAACCTCAACATTGAAAAACACCAACAAATTCAACAACAACCTCAACATTGAAAAACAACAACAACCTCAACATTGAAAAACACCAACAAATTCAACAACAACCTCAACATTGAAAAACACCAACAAATTCAACAACAACCTCAGCATTGAAAAACAACAACAACCTCAACATTGAAAAACACCAACAAATTCAACAACAACCTCAACTTTGAAAAACAACAACAACCTCAACATTGAAAAACACCAACAAATTCAACAAAAACTTCAACATTGAAAAACAACAACAACCTGAACATTGAAAAACACCAACAAATTCAACAACAACCTCAACATTGAAAAACAACAACAACCTCAACATTGAAAAACACCAACAAATTCAACAACAACCTCAACATTGAAAAACACCAACAAATTCAACAACAACCTCAGCATTGAAAAACAACAACAACCTCAACATTGAAAAACACCAACAAATTCAACAACAACCTCAACATTGAAAAACAACAACAACCTCAACATTGAAAAACACCAACAAATTCAACAACAACTTCAACATTGAAAAACACCAACAAATTCAACAACAACCTCGAAATTGAAAATCACCAACAAATACAACAACAACCTCAACATTGAAAAACACCAACAAATTCAACAACAACCCCAACATTTAAAAACAACAACAACCTCAACATTGAAAAACACAAACAAATTCAACAACAACCTCAACATTGAAAAACACGAACAAATTCAACAACAACCTCAACATTGAAAAACACCAACAAACTCAACAACAACCTCAACATTGAAAAACAACAACAACCTCAACATTGAAAAACACGAACAAATTCAACAACAACCTCAACATTGAAAAACACCAACAAATTCAACAACAACCTCAACATTGAAAAACACCAACAACCTCAACATTGAAAAACACCAACAAATTCAACAACAACCTCAACATTGAAAAACAACAACAAACTCAACATTGAAAAACACCAACAAATTCAACAACAACCTCAACATTGAAAAACAACAACAACCTCAACATTGAAAAACACCAACAAATTCAACAACAACTTCAACATTGAAAAACACCAACAAATTCAACAACAACCTCAACATTGAAAAACAACAACAACCTCAACATTGAAAAACACCAACAAATTCAACAACAACCTCAACATTGAAAAACAACAACAACCTCAACATTGAAAAACACCAACAAATTCAACAACAACCTCAACATTGAAAAACACCAACAAATTCAACAACAACCTCAGCATTGAAAAACAACAACAACCTCAACATTGAAAAACACCAACAAATTCAACAACAACCTCAACTTTGAAAAACAACAACAACCTCAACATTGAAAAACACCAACAAATTCAACAAAAACTTCAACATTGAAAAACAACAACAACCTGAACATTGAAAAACACCAACAAATTCAACAACAACCTCAACATTGAAAAACAACAACAACCTCAACATTGAAAAACTCCAACAAATTCAACAACAACCTCAACATTGAAAAACACCAACAAATTCAACAACAACCTCAGCATTGAAAAACAACAACAACCTCAACATTGAAAAACACCAACAAATTCAACAACAACCTCAACATTGAAAAACAACAACAACCTCAACATTGAAAAACACCAACAAATTCAACAACAACTTCAACATTGAAAAACACCAACAAATTCAACAACAACCTCGAAATTGAAAATCACCAACAAATACAACAACAACCTCAACATTGAAAAACGACAACAAACTCAACATTGAAAAACACCAACAAATTCAACAACAACCTCAACATTGAAAAACAACAACAACCTCAACATTGAAAAACACCAACAAATTCAACAACAACCTCAACATTGAAAAACAACAACAACCTCAACATTGAAAAACACCAACAAATTCAACAACAACCTCAACATTGAAAAACAACAACAAACTCAACATTGAAAAACACCAACAAATTCAACAACAACCTCAACATTGAAAAACAACAACAAACTCAACATTGAAAAACACCAACAAATTCAACAACAACTTCAACATTGAAAAACACCAACAAATTCAACAACAACCTCAACATTGAAAAACAACAACAACCTCAACATTGAAAAACACCAACAAATTCAACAACAACCTCAACATTGAAAAACAACAACAACCTCAACATTGAAAAACACCAACAAATTCAACAACAACCTGTACATTGAAAAACACCAACAAATTCAACAACAACCTCAGCATTGAAAAACAACAACAACCTCAACATTGAAAAAAACAAACAAATTCAACAACAACCTCAACATTGAAAAACAACAACAACCTCAACGTTGAAAAACACCAACAAATTCAACAAAAACTTCAACATTGAAAAACACCAGCAAATTCAAAAACAACCTCGAAATTGAAAAACACCAACAAATTCAACAACAACTTCAACATTGAAAAACAGCAACAAATTCAACAACAACCTCGACATTGAAAATCACCAACAAATACAACAACAACCTCAACATTGAAAAACAACAACAAACTCAACATTGAAAAACACCAACAAATTCAACAACAACCTCAACATTGAAAAACAACAACAACCTCAACATTGAAAAACACCAACAAATTCAACAACAACATCAACATTGAAAAACAACAACAACTTCAACATTGAAAAACACCAACAAATTCAACAACAACCTCAACATTGAAAAACAACAACAAACTCAACATTGAAAAACACCAACAAATTCAACAACAACCTCAACATTGAAAAACAACAACAAACTCAACATTGAAAACCACCAACAAATTCAACAACAACTTCAACATTGAAAAACACCAACAAATTCAACAACAACCTCAACATTGAAAAACAACAACAACCTCAACATTGAAAAACACCAACAAATTCAACAACAACCTCAACATTGAAAAACAACAACAACCTCAACATTGAAAAACACCAACAAATTCAACAACAACCTCTACATTGAAAAACACCAACAAATTCAACAACAACCTCAGCATTGAAAAACAACAACAAACTCAACATTGAAAAACACCAACAAATTCAACAACAACCTCAACATTGAAAAACAACAACAACCTCAACATTGAAAAACACCAACAAATTCAACAACAACTTCAACATTGAAAAACACCAACAAATTCAACAACAACCTCAACATTGAAAAACAACAACAACCTCAACATTGAAAAACACCAACAAATTCAACAACAACCTCAACATTGAAAAACAACAACAACCTCAACATTGAAAAACACCAACAAATTCAACAACAACCTCAACATTGAAAAACACCAACAAATTCAACAACAACCTCAGCATTGAAAAACAACAACAACCTCAACATTGAAAAACACCAACAAATTCAACAACAACCTCAACTTTGAAAAACAACAACAACCTCAACATTGAAAAACACCAACAAATTCAACAAAAACTTCAACATTGAAAAACAACAACAACCTGAACATTGAAAAACACCAACAAATTCAACAACAACCTCAACATTGAAAAACAACAACAACCTCAACATTGAAGAACACCAACAAATTCAACAACAACCTCAACATTGAAAAACACCAACAAATTCAACAACAACCTCAGCATTGAAAAACAACAACAACCTCAACATTGAAAAACACCAACAAATTCAACAACAAACTCAACATTGAAAAACAACAACAACCTCAACATTGAAAAACACCAACAAATTCAACAACAACTTCAACATTGAAAAACACCAACAAATTCAACAACAACCTCGAAATTGAAAATCACCAACAAATACAACAACAACCTCAACATTGAAAAACACCAACAAATTCAACAACAACCCCAACATTTAAAAACAACAACAACCTCAACATTGAAAAACACAAACAAATTCAACAACAACCTCAACATTGAAAAACACGAACAAATTCAACAACAACCTCAACATTGAAAAACACCAACAAACTCAACAACAACCTCAACATTGAAAAACAACAACAACCTCAACATTGAAAAACACGAACAAATTCAACAACAACCTCAACATTGAAAAACACCAACAAATTCAACAACAACCTCAACATTGAAAAACACCAACAACCTCAACATTGAAAAACACCAACAAATTCAACAACAACCTCAACATTGAAAAACAACAACAAACTCAACATTGAAAAACACCAACAAATTCAACAACAACCTCAACATTGAAAAACAACAACAACCTCAACATTGAAAAACACCAACAAATTCAACAACAACTTCAACATTGAAAAACACCAACAAATTCAACAACAACCTCAACATTGAAAAACAACAACAACCTCAACATTGAAAAACACCAACAAATTCAACAACAACCTCAACATTGAAAAACAACAACAACCTCAACATTGAAAAACACCAACAAATTCAACAACAACCTCAACATTGAAAAACACCAACAAATTCAACAACAACCTCAGCATTGAAAAACAACAACAACCTCAACATTGAAAAACACCAACAAATTCAACAACAACCTCAACTTTGAAAAACAACAACAACCTCAACATTGAAAAACACCAACAAATTCAACAAAAACTTCAACATTGAAAAACAACAACAACCTGAACATTGAAAAACACCAACAAATTCAACAACAACCTCAACATTGAAAAACAACAACAACCTCAACATTGAAAAACTCCAACAAATTCAACAACAACCTCAACATTGAAAAACACCAACAAATTCAACAACAACCTCAGCATTGAAAAACAACAACAACCTCAACATTGAAAAACACCAACAAATTCAACAACAACCTCAACATTGAAAAACAACAACAACCTCAACATTGAAAAACACCAACAAATTCAACAACAACTTCAACATTGAAAAACACCAACAAATTCAACAACAACCTCGAAATTGAAAATCACCAACAAATACAACAACAACCTTAACATTGAAAAACGACAACAAACTCAACATTGAAAAACACCAACAAATTCAACAACAACCTCAACATTGAAAAACAACAACAACCTCAACATTGAAAAACACCAACAAATTCAACAACAACCTCAACATTGAAAAACAACAACAACCTCAACATTGAAAAACACCAACAAATTCAACAACAACCTCAACATTGAAAAACAACAACAAACTCAACATTGAAAAACACCAACAAATTCAACAACAACCTCAACATTGAAAAACAACAACAAACTCAACATTGAAAAACACCAACAAATTCAACAACAACTTCAACATTGAAAAACACCAACAAATTCAACAACAACCTCAACATTGAAAAACAACAACAACCTCAACATTGAAAAACACCAACAAATTCAACAACAACCTCAACATTGAAAAACAACAACAACCTCAACATTGAAAAACACCAACAAATTCAACAACAACCTCTACATTGAAAAACACCAACAAATTCAACAACAACCTCAGCATTGAAAAACAACAACAAACTCAACATTGAAAAACACCAACAAATTCAACAACAACCTCAACATTGAAAAACAACAACAACCTCAACATTGAAAAACACCAACAAATTCAACAACAACTTCAACATTGAAAAACACCAACAAATTCAACAACAACCTCAACATTGAACAACAACAACAACCTCAACATTGAAAAACACCAACAAATTCAACAACAACCTCAACATTGAAAAACAACAACAACCTCAACATTGAAAAACACCAACAAATTCAACAACAACCTCACATTGAAAAACACCAACAAATTCAACAACAACCTCAGCATTGAAAAACAACAACAACCTCAACATTTAAAAACACCAACAAATTCAACAACAACCTCAACATTGAAAAACACCAACAAATTCAACAACAACCTCAGCATTGAAAAACAACAACAACCTCAACATTGAAAAACACCAACAAATTCAACAACAACCTCAACTTTGAAAAACAACAACATCCTCAACATTGAAAAACACCAACAAATTCAACAAAAACTTCAACATTGAAAAACAACAACAACCTGAACATTGAAAAACACCAACAAATTCAACAACAACCTCAACATTGAAAAACAACAACAACCTCAACATTGAAAAACTCCAACAAATTCAACAACAACCTCAACATTGAAAAACACCAACAAATTCAACAACAACCTCAGCCTTGAAAAACAACAACAACCTCAACATTGAAAAACACCAACAAATTCAACAACAACCTCAACATTGAAAAACAACAACAACCTCAACATTGAAAAACACCAACAAATTCAACAACAACTTCAACATTGAAAAACACCAACAAATTCAACAACAACCTCGAAATTGAAAATCACCAACAAATACAACAACAACCTCAACATTGAAAAACAACAACAAACTCAACATTGAAAAACACCAACAAATTCAACAACAACCTCAACATTGAAAAACAACAACAACCTCAACATTGAAAAACACCAACAAATTCAACAACAACATCAACATTGAAAAACAACAACAACCTCAACATTGAAAAACACCAACAAATTCAACAACAACCTCAACATTGAAAAACAACAACAAACTCAACATTGAAAAACACCAACAAATTCAACAACAACCTCAACATTGAAAAACAACAACAACCTCAACATTGAAAAACACCAACAAATTCAACAACAACCTCAACATTGAAAAACAACAACAACCTCAACATTGAAAAACACCAACAAATTCAACAACAACCTCTACATTGAAAAACACCAACAAATTCAACAACAACCTCAGCATTGAAAAACAACAACAAACTCAACATTGAAAAACACCAACAAATTCAACAACAACCTCAACATTGAAAAACAACAACAACCTCAACATTGAAAAACACCAACAAATTCAACAACAACTTCAACATTGAAAAACACCAACAAATTCAACAACAACCTCAACATTGAAAAACAACAACAACCTCAACATTGAAAAACACCAACAAATTCAACAACAACCTCAACATTGAAAAACAACAACAACCTCAACATTGAAAAACACCAACAAATTCAACAACAACCTCAACATTGAAAAACACCAACAAATTCAACAACAACCTCAGCATTGAAAAACAACAACAACCTCAACATTGAAAAACACCAACAAATTCAACAACAACCTCAACTTTGAAAAACAACAACAACCTCAACATTGAAAAACACCAACAAATTCAACAAAAACTTCAACATTGAAAAACAACAACAACCTCAACATTGAAAAACACCAACAAATTCAACAACAACCTCAACATTGAAAAACAACAACAACCTCAACATTGAAAAACACCAACAAATTCAACAACAACCTCAACATTGAAAAACACCAACAAATTCAACAACAACCTCAGCATTGAAAAACAACAACAACCTCAACATTGAAAAACACCAACAAATTCAACAACAACCTCAACATTGAAAAACAACAACAACCTCAACATTGAAAAACACCAACAAATTCAACAACAACTTCAACATTGAAAAACACCAACAAATTCAACAACAACCTCGAAATTGAAAATCACCAACAAATACAACAACAACCTCAACATTGAAAAACACCAACAAATTCAACAACAACCCCAACATTTAAAAACAACAACAACCTCAACATTGAAAAACACAAACAAATTCAACAACAACCTCAACATTGAAAAACACGAACAAATTCAACAACAACCTCAACATTGAAAAACACCAACAAACTCAACAACAACCTCAACATTGAAAAACAACAACAACCTCAACATTGAAAAACACGAACAAATTCAACAACAACCTCAACATTGAAAAACACCAACAAATTCAACAACAACCTCAACATTGAAAAACACCAACAACCTCAACATTGAAAAACACCAACAAATTCAACAACAACCTCAACATTGAAAAACAACAACAAACTCAACATTGAAAAACACCAACAAATTCAACAACAACCTCAACATTGAAAAACAACAACAACCTCAACATTGAAAAACACCAACAAATTCAACAACAACTTCAACATTGAAAAACACCAACAAATTCAACAACAACCTCAACATTGAAAAACAACAACAACCTCAACATTGAAAAACACCAACAAATTCAACAACAACCTCAACATTGAAAAACAACAACAACCTCAACATTGAAAAACACCAACAAATTCAACAACAACCTCAACATTGAAAAACACCAACAAATTCAACAACAACCTCAGCATTGAAAAACAACAACAACCTCAACATTGAAAAACACCAACAAATTCAACAACAACCTCAACTTTGAAAAACAACAACAACCTCAACATTGAAAAACACCAACAAATTCAACAAAAACTTCAACATTGAAAAACAACAACAACCTGAACATTGAAAAACACCAACAAATTCAACAACAACCTCAACATTGAAAAACAACAACAACCTCAACATTGAAAAACTCCAACAAATTCAACAACAACCTCAACATTGAAAAACACCAACAAATTCAACAACAACCTCAGCATTGAAAAACAACAACAACCTCAACATTGAAAAACACCAACAAATTCAACAACAACCTCAACATTGAAAAACAACAACAACCTCAACATTGAAAAACACCAACAAATTCAACAACAACTTCAACATTGAAAAACACCAAGAAATTCAACAACAACCTCGAAATTGAAAATCACCAACAAATACAACAACAACCTCAACATTGAAAAACGACAACAAACTCAACATTGAAAAACACCAACAAATTCAACAACAACCTCAACATTGAAAAACAACAACAACCTCAACATTGAAAAACACCAACAAATTCAACAACAACCTCAACATTGAAAAACAACAACAACCTCAACATTGAAAAACACCAACAAATTCAACAACAACCTCAACATTGAAAAACAACAACAAACTCAACATTGAAAAACACCAACAAATTCAACAACAACCTCAACATTGAAAAACAACAACAAACTCAACATTGAAAAACACCAACAAATTCAACAACAACTTCAACATTGAAAAACACCAACAAATTCAACAACAACCTCAACATTGAAAAACAACAACAACCTCAACATTGAAAAACACCAACAAATTCAACAACAACCTCAACATTGAAAAACAACAACAACCTCAACATTGAAAAACACCAACAAATTCAACAACAACCTGTACATTGAAAAACACCAACAAATTCAACAACAACCTCAGCATTGAAAAACAACAACAACCTCAACATTGAAAAACAACAACAACCTCAACGTTGAAAAACACCAACAAATTCAACAAAAACTTCAACATTGAAAAACACCAGCAAATTCAAAAACAACCTCGAAATTGAAAAACACCAACAAATTCAACAACAACTTCAACATTGAAAAACAGCAACAAATTCAACAACAACCTCGACATTGAAAATCACCAACAAATACAACAACAACCTCAACATTGAAAAACAACAACAAACTCAACATTGAAAAACACCAACAAATTCAACAACAACCTCAACATTGAAAAACAACAACAACCTCAACATTGAAAAACACCAACAAATTCAACAACAACATCAACATTGAAAAACAACAACAACCTCAACATTGAAAAACACCAACAAATTCAACAACAACCTCAACATTGAAAAACAACAACAAACTCAACATTGAAAAACACCAACAAATTCAACAACAACCTCAACATTGAAAAACAACAACAAACTCAACATTGAAAACCACCAACAAATTCAACAACAACTTCAACATTGAAAAACACCAACAAATTCAACAACAACCTCAACATTGAAAAACAACAACAACCTCAACATTGAAAAACACCAACAAATTCAACAACAACCTCAACATTGAAAAACAACAACAACCTCAACATTGAAAAACACCAACAAATTCAACAACAACCTCTACATTGAAAAACACCAACAAATTCAACAACAACCTCAGCATTGAAAAACAACAACAAACTCAACATTGAAAAACACCAACAAATTCAACAACAACCTCAACATTGAAAAACAACAACAACCTCAACATTGAAAAACACCAACAAATTCAACAACAACTTCAACATTGAAAAACACCAACAAATTCAACAACAACCTCAACATTGAAAAACAACAACAACCTCAACATTGAAAAACACCAACAAATTCAACAACAACCTCAACATTGAAAAACAACAACAACCTCAACATTGAAAAACACCAACAAATTCAACAACAACCTCAACATTGAAAAACACCAACAAATTCAACAACAACCTCAGCATTGAAAAACAACAACAACCTCAACATTGAAAAACACCAACAAATTCAACAACAACCTCAACTTTGAAAAACAACAACAACCTCAACATTGAAAAACACCAACAAATTCAACAAAAACTTCAACATTGAAAAACAACAACAACCTGAACATTGAAAAACACCAACAAATTCAACAACAACCTCAACATTGAAAAACAACAACAACCTCAACATTGAAGAACACCAACAAATTCAACAACAACCTCAACATTGAAAAACACCAACAAATTCAACAACAACCTCAGCATTGAAAAACAACAACAACCTCAACATTGAAAAACACCAACAAATTCAACAACAACCTCAACATTGAAAAACAACAACAACCTCAACATTGAAAAACACCAACAAATTCAACAACAACTTCAACATTGAAAAACACCAACAAATTCAACAACAACCTCGAAATTGAAAATCACCAACAAATACAACAACAACCTCAACATTGAAAAACACCAACAAATTCAACAACAACCCCAACATTTAAAAACAACAACAACCTCAACATTGAAAAACACAAACAAATTCAACAACAACCTCAACATTGAAAAACACGAACAAATTCAACAACAACCTCAACATTGAAAAACACCAACAAACTCAACAACAACCTCAACATTGAAAAACAACAACAACCTCAACATTGAAAAACACGAACAAATTCAACAACAACCTCAACATTGAAAAACACCAACAAATTCAACAACAACCTCAACATTGAAAAACACCAACAACCTCAACATTGAAAAACACCAACAAATTCAACAACAACCTCAACATTGAAAAACAACAACAAACTCAACATTGAAAAACACCAACAAATTCAACAACAACCTCAACATTGAAAAACAACAACAACCTCAACATTGAAAAACACCAACAAATTCAACAACAACTTCAACATTGAAAAACACCAACAAATTCAACAACAACCTCAACATTGAAAAACAACAACAACCTCAACATTGAAAAACACCAACAAATTCAACAACAACCTCAACATTGAAAAACAACAACAACCTCAACATTGAAAAACACCAACAAATTCAACAACAACCTCAACATTGAAAAACACCAACAAATTCAACAACAACCTCAGCATTGAAAAACAACAACAACCTCAACATTGAAAAACACCAACAAATTCAACAACAACCTCAACTTTGAAAAACAACAACAACCTCAACATTGAAAAACACCAACAAATTCAACAAAAACTTCAACATTGAAAAACAACAACAACCTGAACATTGAAAAACACCAACAAATTCAACAACAACCTCAACATTGAAAAACAACAACAACCTCAACATTGAAAAACACCAACAAATTCAACAACAACTTCAACATTGAAAAGCACCAACAAATTCAACAACAACCTCGAAATTGAAAATCACCAACAAATACAACAACAACCTCAACATTGAAAAACGACAACAAACTCAACATTGAAAAACACCAACAAATTCAACAACAACCTCAACATTGAAAAACAACAACAACCTCAACATTGAAAAACACCAACAAATTCAACAACAACCTCAACATTGAAAAACAACAACAACCTCAACATTGAAAAACACCAACAAATTCAACAACAACCTCAACATTGAAAAACAACAACAAACTCAACATTGAAAAACACCAACAAATTCAACAACAAACTCAACATTGAAAAACAACAACAAACTCAACATTGAAAAACACCAACAAATTCAACAACAACTTCAACATTGAAAAACACCAACAAATTCAACAACAACCTCAACATTGAAAAACAACAACAACCTCAACATTGAAAAACACCAACAAATTCAACAACAACCTCAACATTGAAAAACAACAACAACCTCAACATTGAAAAACACCAACAAATTCAACAACAACCTCTACATTGAAAAACACCAACAAATTCAACAACAACCTCAGCATTGAAAAACAACAACAAAATCAACATTGAAAAAAACAAACAAATTCAACAACAACCTCAACATTGAAAAACAACAACAACCTCAACGTTGAAAAACACCAACAAATTCAACAAAAACTTCAACATTGAAAAACACCAGCAAATTCAAAAACAACCTCGAAATTGAAAAACACCAACAAATTCAACAACAACTTCAACATTGAAAAACAGCAACAAATTCAACAACAACCTCGACATTGAAAAACACCATCAAATTCAACAACAACCTCAACATTTAAAAACAACAACAACCTCAAAATTGAAAAAACACCAACAAATTCAACAACAACCTCAACATTTAAAAACAACAACAACCTCAACATTGAAAAACACCAACAAATTCAACAACAACCTCAACATTGAAAAACACCAACAAACTCAACAACAACCTCAACATTGAAAAACAACAACAACCTCAACATTGAAAAACACCAACAAATTCAACAACAACGTCAACATTGAAAAACACAAACAAATTCAAGAACAAACTCAAGATTGAAAAACACCAACAAATTCAAAAACCTCAACATTGAAAAACAACAACAACCTCAACATTGAAAAACACCAACAAATTCAACAACAACCTCAACGTTGAAAAACACCAACAAATTCAACAACAACCTCAACATTGAAAAACAACAACAACCTTAACATTGAATAACACCAACAAATTCAACAACAACCTCAACATTGAAAAGCAACAACAACCTCAACATTGAAAAACACCAACAAATTCAACAACAACCTCAACATTGAAAAACAACAACAAACTCAACATTGAGAAACACCAACAAATTCAACAACAACCTCAACATTGAAAAACAACAACAACCTCAACATTGAAAAACACCAACAAATTCAACAATAACCTCAACATTGAAAAACAACAACAACCTCAACATTGAAAAACACCAACAAATTCAACAACAACCTCAACATTGAAAAACACCAACAAATTCAACAACAACCTCAACATTGAAAAACAACAACAACCTCAACATTGAAAAAGACCAACAAATTCAACAACAACCTCAACATTGAAAAACAACAACAACCTCAACATTGAAAAACACCAACAAATTCAACAACAACCTCAACATTGAAAAACACCAACAAATTCAACAACAACCTCAGCATTGAAAAACAACAACAACCTCAACATTGAAAAACACCAACAAATTCAACAACAACCTCAACATTGAAAAACAACAACAACCTCAGCATTGAAAAACACCAACAAATTCACAAGAACTTCAACATTGAAAAACACCAACAAATTCAACAACAACCTCGAAATTGAAAAACACCAACAAAATCAACAACAACCTCAACATTGAAAAACAACAACAACCTCAACATTGAAAAACACCAACAAATTCAACAACAACCTCAACATTGAAAAACAACAACAACCTCAACATTGAAAAACACCAACAAATTCAACAACAACCTCAACATTTAAAAACACCAACAAATTCAACAACAACCTCAACATTGAAAAACAACAACAATCTCAACATTGAAAAACAGCAACAAATTCAACAACAACCTCAACATTGAAAAACAGCAACAACCTCAACATTGAAAAACACCAACAAATTCAACAACAACCTCAACATTGAAAAACACCAACAAATTCAACAACAACCTCAACTTTGAAAAACACCAACAAATTCAGCAACAAACTCAACATTGAAAAACACCAACAAATTCAACAACAACCTCAACATTGAAAAACAACAACAACCTCAACATTGAAAAACACCAACAAATTCAACAACAACCTCAACATTGAAAAACACCAACAAATTCAACAACAACCTCAACATTGATAAACAACAAAAACCTCAACATTTAAAAACACCAACAAATTCAACAACAACCTCAACATTTAAAAACGCCAACAAATTCAACAACAACCTCAACATTGAAAAACAACAACCTCAACATTGAAAAACAACAACAAATTCAACAAAAAATTCAACATTGAAAAACACCAACAAATTCAACAACAACCCCGACATTGAAAAACACCAACAAATTCAACAACAACCTCAACTTTGAAAAACAACAACAACCTCATCATGGAAAAACACCAACAAATTCAACAACAACCTCAACATTGAAAAACAACAACATCCTCAAAATTGAAAAACACCAACAAATTCAACAACAACCCCAACATTTAAAAACAACAACAACCTCAACATTTAAAAACACAAACAAATTCAACAACAACCTCAACATTGAAAAACACGAACAAATTCAACAACAACCTCAACATTGAAAAACACCAACAAACTCAACAACAACCTCAACATTCAAAAACAACAACATCCTCAAAATTGAAAAACACCAACAAATTCAACAACAACCCCAACATTTAAAAACAACAACAACCTCAACATTGAAAAACACAAACAAATTCAACAACAACCTCAACATTGAAAAACACGAACAAATTCAACAACAACCTCAACTTTGAAAAACACCAACAAACTCAACAACAACCTCAACATTGAAAAACAGCAACAACCTCAACATTGAAAAACACCAACAAACTCAACAACAACCTCAACATTGAAAAACAACAACAACCTCAACATTGAAAAACACCAACAAATTCAACAACAACCTCAACATTGAAAAACAGCAACAAATTCAAGAACAAACTCAAGATTGAAAAACACCAACAAATTCAAGAACCTCAACATTGAAAAACAACAACAACCTCAACATTGAAAAACACCAACAAATTCAACAACAACCTCAACGTTGAAAAACACCAACAAATTCAACAACAACCTCAACATTGAAAAAAAACAACAACCTCAACATTGAATAACACCAACAAATTCAACAACAACCTCAACATTGAAAAACAACAACAACCTCAACATAGAAAAACACCAACAAATTCAACAACAACCTCAACTTTGAAAAACAACAGCAAACTCAACATTGAGAAACACCAACAAATTCAACAACAACCTCAACATTGAAAAACAACAACAACCTCAACATTGAAAAACACCAACAAATTCAACAATAACCTCAACATTGAAAAACAACAACAACCTCAACATTGAAAAACACCAACAAATTCAACAACAACCTCAACATTGAAAAACACCAAAAAATTCAACAACAACCTCAACATTGAAATACAACAACAACCTCAACATTGAAAAACACCAACAAATTCAACAACAACCTCAACATTGAAAAACAACAACAACCTCAACATTGAAAAACACGAACAAATTCAACAACAACCTCAACATTGAAAAACACCAACAAATTCAACAACAACCTCAGCATTGAAAAACAACAACATCCTCAACATTGAAAAACACCAACAAATTCAACAACAACCTCAACATTGAAAAACAACAACAACCTCAACTTTGAAAAACACCAACAAATTCAACAACAACTTCAACATTGAAAAACACCAACAAATTCAACAATAACCTCTAAATTGAAAAACACCAACAAATTCAACAACAACCTCAACATTGAAAATCAACAACAACCTCAACATTGAAAAACACCAACAAATTCAACAACAACCTCAACATTGAAAAACAACAACAACCTCAACATTGAAAAACACCAACAAATTCAACAACAACCTCAACATTTAAAAACACCAACAAATTCAACAACAACCTCAACATTGAAAAACAACAACAATCTCAACATTGAAAAACAGCGACAAATTCAACAACAACCTCAACATTGAAAAACAACAACAACCTCAACATTGAAAAACACCAACAAATTCAACAACAACCTCAACATTGTAAAACACCAACAAATTCAACAACAACCTCAACATTGAAAAACACCAACAAATTCAACAACAAACTCAACATTGAAAAACACCAACAAATTCAACAACAACCTCAACATTGAAAAACAACAACAAGCTCAACATTGAAAAACACCAACAAATTCAACAACAACCTCAACATTGAAAAACACCAACAAATTCAACAACAACCTCAACATTGATAAACAACAAAAACCTCAACATTTAAAAACACCAACAAATTCAACAACAACCTCAACATTTAAAAACGCCAACAAATTCAACAACAACCTCAACATTGAAAAACAACAACCTCAACATTGAAAAACACCAACAAATTCAACAAAAAATTCAACATTGATAAACCTCAACAAATTCAACAACAACCCCGACATTGAAAAACACCAACAAATTCAACAACAACCTCAACTTTCAAAATCAACAACAACCTCATCATGGAAAAACACCAACAAATTCAACAACAACCTCAACATTGAAAAACAATAACATCCTCAAAATTGAAAAACACCAACAAATTCAACAACAACCTCAACATTGAAAAACACCAACAAATTCAACAACAACCTCAACTTTGAAAAACACCAACAAACTCAACAACAACGTCAACATTGAAAAACAACAACAACCTCAACATTGAAAAACACCAACAAATTCAACAACAACCTCAACATTGAAAAACAACAACAAACACAAAATTGAAAAACACCAACAAATTCAACAACAACCTCAACATTGAAAAAGAACAACAACCTCAACATTGAAAAACACCAACAAATTCAACAACAACTTCAACATTGAAAAACACCAACAAATTCAACAACAACCTCAGCATTGAAAAACAACAACAACCTCAACATTGAAAAACACCAACAAATTCAACAACAACCTCAACATTGAAAAACAACAACAACCTCAACATTGAAAAACACCAACAAATTCAACAACAACCTCAACATTGAAAAACACCAACAAATTCAACAACAACCTCAGCATTGAAAAACAACAACAACCTCAACATTGAAAAACACCAACAAATTCAACAACAACCTCAACTTTGAAAAACAACAACAACCTCAACATTGAAAAACACCAACAAATTCAACAACAACCTCAACATTGAAAAACACCAACAAATTCAACAACAACCTCAACATTGATAAACAACAAAAACCTCAACATTTAAAAACACCAACAAATTCAACAACAAACTCAACATTTAAAAACGCCAACAAATTCAACAACAACCTCAACATTGAAAAACAACAACCTCAACATTGAAAAACAACAACAAATTCAACAAAAAATTCAACATTGAAAAACACCAACAAATTCAACAACAACCCCGACATTGAAAAACACCAACAAATTCAACAACAACCTCAACTTTGAAAAACAACAACAACCTCATCATGGAAAAACACCAACAAATTCAACAACAACCTCAACATTGAAAAACAACAACATCCTCAAAATTGAAAAACACCAACAAATTCAACAACAACCCCAACATTTAAAAACAACAACAACCTCAACATTTAAAAACACAAACAAATTCAACAACAACCTCAACATTGAAAAACATGAACAAATTCAACAACAACTTCAACATTGAAAAACACCAACAAACTCAACAACAACCTCAACATTCAAAATCAACAACAACCTCATCATGGAAAAACACCAACAAATTCAACAACAACCTCAACATTGAAAAACAATAACATCCTCAAAATTGAAAAACACCAACAAATTCAACAACAACCTCAACATTGAAAAACACCAACAAATTCAACAACAACCTCAACTTTGAAAAACACCAACAAACTCAACAACAACCTCAACATTGAAAAACAACAACAACCTCAACATTGAAAAACACCAACAAATTCAACAACAACCTCAACATTGAAAAACAACAACAAACTCAAAATTGAAAAACACCAACAAATTCAACAACAACCTCAACATTGAAAAAGAACAGCAACCTCAACATTGAAAAACACCAACAAATTCAACAACAACTTCAACATTGAAAAACACCAACAAATTCAACAACAACATCAGCATTGAAAAACAACAACAACCTCAACATTGAAAAACACCAACAAATTCAACAACAACCTCAACATTGAAAAACAACAACAACCTCAACATTGAAAAACACCAACAAATTCAACAACAACCTCAACATTGAAAAACACCAACAAATTCAACAATAACCTCTAAAATGAAAAACACCAACAAATTCAACAACAACCTCAACATTGAAAATCAACAACAACCTCAACATTGAAAAACACCAACAAATTCAACAACAACCTCAACATTGAAAAACAACAACAACCTCAACATTGAAAAACACCAACAAATTCAACAACAACCTCAACATTTAAAAACACCAACAAATTCAACAACAACCTCAACATTGAAAAACAACAACAATCTCAACATTGAAAAACAGCGACAAATTCAACAACAACCTCAACATTGAAAAACAACAACAACCTCAACATTGAAAAACACCAACAAATTCAACAACAACCTCAACATTGTAAAACACCAACAAATTCAACAACAACCTCAACATTGAAAAACACCAACAAATTCAACAACAAACTCAACATTGAAAAACACCAACAAATTCAACAACAACCTCAACATTGAAAAACAACAACAAGCTCAACATTGAAAAACACCAACAAATTCAACAACAACCTCAACATTGAAAAACACCAACAAATTCAACAACAACCTCAACATTGATAAACAACAAAAACCTCAACATTTAAAAACACCAACAAATTCAACAACAACCTCAACATTTAAAAACGCCAACAAATTCAACAACAACCTCAACATTGAAAAACAACAACCTCAACATTGAAAAACACCAACAAATTCAACAAAAAATTCAACATTGATAAACCTCAACAAATTCAACAACAACCCCGACATTGAAAAACACCAACAAATTCAACAACAACCTCAACTTTCAAAATCAACAACAACCTCATCATGGAAAAACACCAACAAATTCAACAACAACCTCAACATTGAAAAACAATAACATCCTCAAAATTGAAAAACACCAACAAATTCAACAACAACCTCAACATTGAAAAACACCAACAAATTCAACAACAACCTCAACTTTGAAAAACACCAACAAACTCAACAACAACGTCAACATTGAAAAACAACAACAACCTCAACATTGAAAAACACCAACAAATTCAACAACAACCTCAACATTGAAAAACAACAACAAACTCAAAATTGAAAAACACCAACAAATTCAACAACAACCTCAACATTGAAAAAGAACAACAACCTCAACATTGAAAAACACCAACAAATTCAACAACAACTTCAACATTGAAAAACACCAACAAATTCAACAACAACCTCAGCATTGAAAAACAACAACAACCTCAACATTGAAAAACACCAACAAATTCAACAACAACCTCAACATTGAAAAACAACAACAACCTCAACATTGAAAAACACCAACAAATTCAACAACAACCTCAACATTGAAAAACACCAACAAATTCAACAACAACCTCAGCATTGAAAAACAACAACAACCTCAACATTGAAAAACACCAACAAATTCAACAACAACCTCAACTTTGAAAAACAACAACAACCTCAACATTGAAAAACACCAACAAATTCAACAACAACCTCAACATTGAAAAACACCAACAAATTCAACAACAACCTCAACATTGATAAACAACAAAAACCTCAACATTTAAAAACACCAACAAATTCAACAACAAACTCAACATTTAAAAACGCCAACAAATTCAACAACAACCTCAACATTGAAAAACAACAACCTCAACATTGAAAAACAACAACAAATTCAACAAAAAATTCAACATTGAAAAACACCAACAAATTCAACAACAACCCCGACATTGAAAAACACCAACAAATTCAACAACAACCTCAACTTTGAAAAACAACAACAACCTCATCATGGAAAAACACCAACAAATTCAACAACAACCTCAACATTGAAAAACAACAACATCCTCAAAATTGAAAAACACCAACAAATTCAACAACAACCCCAACATTTAAAAACAACAACAACCTCAACATTTAAAAACACAAACAAATTCAACAACAACCTCAACATTGAAAAACATGAACAAATTCAACAACAACTTCAACATTGAAAAACACCAACAAACTCAACAACAACCTCAACATTCAAAATCAACAACAACCTCATCATGGAAAAACACCAACAAATTCAACAACAACCTCAACATTGAAAAACAATAACATCCTCAAAATTGAAAAACACCAACAAATTCAACAACAACCTCAACATTGAAAAACACCAACAAATTCAACAACAACCTCAACTTTGAAAAACACCAACAAACTCAACAACAACCTCAACATTGAAAAACAACAACAACCTCAACATTGAAAAACACCAACAAATTCAACAACAACCTCAACATTGAAAAACAACAACAAACTCAAAATTGAAAAACACCAACAAATTCAACAACAACCTCAACATTGAAAAAGAACAACAACCTCAACATTGAAAAACACCAACAAATTCAACAACAACTTCAACATTGAAAAACACCAACAAATTCAACAACAACATCAGCATTGAAAAACAACAACAACCTCAACATTGAAAAACACCAACAAATTCAACAACAACCTCAACATTGAAAAACAACAACAACCTCAACATTGAAAAACACCAACAAATTCAACAACAACCTCAACATTGAAAAACACCAACAAATTCAACAACAACCTCAGCATTGAAAAACAACAACAACCTCAACATTGAAAAACACCAACAAATTCAACAACAACCTCAACTTTGAAAAACAACAACAACCTCAACATTGAAAAACACCAACAAATTCAACAAAAACTTCAACATTGAAAAACAACAACAACCTCAACATTGAAAAACACCAACAAATTCAACAACAACCTCAACATTTAAAAACACCAACAAATTCAACAACAACCTCAACATTGAAAAACAACAACAATCTCAACATTGAAATACAGAAACAAATTCAACAACAACCTCAACATTGAAAAACAGCAACAACCTCAACATTGAAAAACACCAACAAATTCAACAACAACCTCAACATTGAAAAACACCAACAAATTCAACAACAACCTCAACATTGAAAAACACCAACAAATTCAACAACAAACTCAACATTGAAAAACACCAACAAATTCAACAACAACCTCAACATTGAAAAACAACAACAACCTCAACATTGAAAAACACCAACAAATTCAACAACAACCTCAACATTGAAAAACACCAACAAATTCAACAACAACCTCAACATTGATAAACAACAAAAACCTCAACATTTAAAAACACCAACAAATTCAACAACAACCTCAACATTTAAAAACGCCAACAAATTCAACAACAACCTCAACATTGAAAAACAACAACCTCAACATTGAAAAACAACAACAAATTCAACAAAAAATTCAACATTGAAAAACACCAACAAATTCAACAACAACCCCGACATTGAAAAACACCAACAAATTCAACAACAACCTCAACTTTGAAAAACAACAACAACCTCATCATGGAAAAACACCAACAAATTCAACAACAACCTCAACATTGAAAAACAACAACATCCTCAAAATTGAAAAACACCAACAAATTCAACAACAACCCCAACATTTAAAAACAACAACAACCTCAACATTTAAAAACACAAACAAATTCAACATCAACCTCAACATTGAAAAACACGAACAAATTCAACAACAACCTCAACATTGAAAAACACCAACAAACTCAACAACAACCTCAACATTCAAAAACAACAACATCCTCAAAATTGAAAAACACCAACAAATTCAACAAGAACCCCAACATTTAAAAACAACAACAACCTCAACATTGAAAAACACAAACAAATTCAACAACAACCTCAACATTGAAAAACACGAACAAATTCAACAACAACCTCAACTTTGAAAAACACCAACAAACTCAACAACAACCTCAACATTGAAAAACAGCAACAACCTCAACATTGAAAAACACCAACAAACTCAACAACAACCTCAACATTGAAAAACAACAACAACCTCAACATTGAAAAACACCAACAAATTCAACAACAACCTCAACATTGAAAAACAGCAACAAATTCAAGAACAAACTCAAGATTGAAAAACACCAACAAATTCAACAACCTCAACATTGAAAAACAACAACAACCTCAACATTGAAAAACACCAACAAATTCAACAACAACCTCAACGTTGAAAAACACCAACAAATTCAACAACAACCTCAACATTGAAAAAAAACAACAACCTCAACATTGAATAACACCAACAAATTCAACAACAACCTCAACATTGAAAAACAACAACAACCTCAACATAGAAAAACACCAACAAATTCAACAACAACCTCAACTTTGAAAAACAACAGCAAACTCAACATTGAGAAACACCAACAAATTCAACAACAACCTCAACATTGAAAAACAACAACAACCTCAACATTGAAAAACACCAACAAATTCAACAATAACCTCAACATTGAAAAACAACAACAACCTCAACATTGAAAAACACCAACAAATTCAACAACAACCTCAACATTGAAAAACACCAAAAAATTCAACAACAACCTCAACATTGAAATACAACAACAACCTCAACATTGAAAAACACCAACAAATTCAACAACAACCTCAACATTGAAAAACAACCACAACCTCAACATTGAAAAACACGAACAAATTCAACAACAACCTCAACATTGAAAAACACCAACAAATTCAACAACAACCTCAGCATTGAAAAACAACAACATCCTCAACATTGAAAAACACCAACAAATTCAACAACAACCTCAACATTGAAAAACAACAACAACCTCAACTTTGAAAAACACCAACAAATTCAACAACAACTTCAACATTGAAAAACACCAACAAATTCAACAATAACCTCTAAATTGAAAAACACCAACAAATTCAACAACAACCTCAACATTGAAAATCAACAACAACCTCAACATTGAAAAACACCAACAAATTCAACAACAACCTCAACATTGAAAAACAACAACAACCTCAACATTGAAAAACACCAACAAATTCAACAACAACCTCAACATTTAAAAACACCAACAAATTCAACAACAACCTCAACATTGAAAAACAACAACAATCTCAACATTGAAAAACAGCAACAAATTCAACAACAACCTCAACATTGAAAAACAGCAACAACCTCAACATTGAAAAACACCAACAAATTCAACAACAACCTCAACATTGAAAAACACCAACAAATTCAACAACAAACTCAACATTGAAAAACACCAACAAATTCAACAACAACCTCAACATTGATAAACAACAAAAACCTCAACATTTAAAAACACCAACAAATTCAACAACAACCTCAACATTTAAAAACGCCAACAAATTCAACAACAACCTCAACATTGAAAAACAACAACCTCAACATTGAAAAACACCAACAAATTCAACAAAAAATTCAACATTGATAAACCTCAACAAATTCAACAACAACCCCGACATTGAAAAACACCAACAAATTCAACAACAACCTCAACTTTGAAAATCAACAACAACCTCATCATGGAAAAACACCAACAAATTCAACAACAACCTCAACATTGAAAAACAATAACATCCTCAAAAATTGAAAAACACCAACAAATTCAACAACAACCTCAACATTGAAAAACACCAACAAATTCAACAACAACCTCAACTTTGAAAAACACCAACAAACTCAACAACAACCTCAACATTGAAAAACAACAACATCCTCAACATTGAAAAACACCAACAAATTCAACAACAACCTCAACATTGAAAAACAACAACAAACTCAACATTGAAAAACACCAACAAATTCAACAACAACCTCAACATTGAAAAAGAACAACAACCTCAACATTGAAAAACACCAACAAATTCAACAACAACTTCAACATTGAAAAACACCAACAAATTCAACAACAACCTCAGCATTGAAAAACAACAACAACCTCAACATTGAAAAACACCAACAAATTCAACAACAACCTCAACATTGAAAAACAACAACAACCTCAACATTGAAAAACACCAACAAATTCAACAACAACCTCAACATTGAAAAACACCAACAAATTCAACAACAACCTCAGCATTGAAAAACAACAACAACCTCAACATTGAAAAACACCAACAAATTCAACAACAACCTCAACTTTGAAAAACAACAACAACCTCAACATTGAAAAACACCAACAAATTCAACAAAAAACTTCAACATTGAAAAACAACAACAACCTCAACATTGAAAAACACCAACAAATTCAACAACAACCTCAACATTTAAAAACACCAACAAATGTCAACAACAACCTCAACATTGAAAAACAACAACAATCTCAACATTGAAATACAGAAACAAATTCAACAACAACCTCAACATTGAAAAACAGCAACAACCTCAACATTGAAAAACACCAACAAATTCAACAACAACCTCAACATTGAAAAACACCAACAAATTCAACAACAACCTCAACATTGAAAAACACCAACAAATTCAACAACAAACTCAACATTGAAAAACACCAACAAATTCAACAACAACCTCAACATTGAAAAACAACAACAACCTCAACATTGAAAAACACCAACAAATTCAACAACAACCTCAACATTGAAAAACACCAACAAATTCAACAACAACCTCAACATTGATAAACAACAAAAACCTCAACATTTAAAAACACCAACAAATTCAACAACAACCTCAACATTTAAAAACGCCAACAAATTCAACAACAACCTCAACATTGAAAAACAACAACCTCAACATTGAAAAACACCAACAAATTCAACAAAAAATTCAACATTGAAAAACCTCAACAAATTCAACAACAACCCCGACATTGAAAAACACCAACAAATTCAACAACAACCTCAAC
This sequence comes from Isurus oxyrinchus, assembly GCA_026770705.1. Taxonomy (NCBI): domain Eukaryota; kingdom Metazoa; phylum Chordata; class Chondrichthyes; order Lamniformes; family Lamnidae; genus Isurus; species Isurus oxyrinchus. The sequence goes on from JANJGN010002223.1 coordinate 76,230, forward strand.
TTTGAAAAACAACAACAACCTCATCATGGAAAAAACACCAACAAATTCAACAACAACCTCAACTTTGAAAAACAACAACATCCTGAAAATTGAAAAACACAACAAATTCAACAACAACCCAACATTTAAAAACAACAACAACCTCAACATTGAAAAACACAAACAAATTCAACAACAACCTCAACATTGAAAAACACCAACAAATTCAACAACAACCTCAGCATTGAAAAACAACAACAACCTCAACATTGAAAAACACCAACAAATTCAACAACAACCTCAACTTTGAAAAACAACAACAACCTCAACATTGAAAAACACCAACAAATTCAACAAAAACTTCAACATTGAAAAACAACAACAACCTCAACATTGAAAAACACCAACAAATTCAACAACAACCTCAACATTTAAAAACCTCAACAAATTCAACAACAACCCCGACATTGAAAAACACCAACAAATTCAACAACAACCTCAACTTTGAAAATCAAAAACAACCTCATCATGGAAAAACACCAACAAATTCAACAACAACCTCAACATTGAAAAACAATAACATCCTCAAAATTGAAAAACACCAACAAATTCAACAACAACCTCAACATTGAAAAACACCAACAAATTCAACAACAACCTCAACTTTGAAAAACACCAACAAACTCAACAACAACCTCAACATTGAAAAAACAAAAACAACCTCAACATTGAAAAACACCAACAAATTCAACAACAACCTCAACATTGAAAAACAACAACAACCTCAACTTTGAAAAACACCAACAAATTCAACAACAACTTCAACATTGAAAAACACCAACAAATTCAACAATAACCTCTAAATTGAAAAACACCAACAAATTCAACAACAACCTCAACATTGAAAATCAACAACAACCTCTACATTGAAAAACACCACACAAATTCAACAACAACCTCAACATTGAAAAACAACAACAACCTCAACATTGAAAAACACCAACAAATTCAACAACAACCTCAACATTTAAAAACACCAACAAATTCAACAACAACCTCAACATTGAAAAACAACAACAATCTCAACATTGAAAAACAGCAACAAATTCAACAACAACCTCAACATTGAAAAACAGCAACAACCTCAACATTGAAAAACACCAACAAATTCAACAACAACCTCACATTGAAAAACACCAACAAATTCAACAACAAACTCAACATTGAAAAACACCAACAAATTCAACAACAACCTCAACATTGATAAACAACAAAAACCTCAACATTTAAAAACACCAACAAATTCAACAACAACCTCAACATTTAAAAACGCCAACAAATTCAACAACAACCTCAACATTGAAAAACAACAACCTCAACATTGAAAAACACCAACAAATTCAACAAAAAATTCAACATTGATAAACCTCAACAAATTCAACAACAACCCCGACATTGAAAAACACCAACAAATTCAACAACAACCTCAACTTTGAAAATCAACAACAACCTCATCATGGAAAAACACCAACAAATTCAACAACAACCTCAACATTGAAAAACAATAACATCCTCAAAATTGAAAAACACCAACAAATTCAACAACAACCTCAACATTGAAAAACACCAACAAATTCAACAACAACCTCAACTTTGAAAAACACCAACAAACTCAACAACAACCTCAACATTGAAAAACAACAACATCCTCAACATTGAAAAACACCAACAAATTCAACAACAACCTCAACATTGAAAAACAACAACAAACTCAACATTGAAAAACACCAACAAATTCAACAACAACCTCAACATTGAAAAAGAACAACAACCTCAACATTGAAAAACACCAACAAATTCAACAACAACTTCAACATTGAAAAACACCAACAAATTCAACAACAACCTCAGCATTGAAAAACAACAACAACCTCAACATTGAAAAACACCAACAAATTCAACAACAACCTCAACATTGAAAAACAACAACAAATTCAACAACAACCTCAACATTTAAAAACACCAACAAATTCAACAACAACCTCAACATTGAAAAACAACAACAATCTCAACATTGAAATACAGAAACAAATTCAACAACAACCTCAACATTGAAAAACAGCAACAACCTCAACATTGAAAAACACCAACAAATTCAACAACAACCTCAACATTGAAAAACACCAACAAATTCAACAACAACCTCAACATTGAAAAACACCAACAAATTCAACAACAAACTCAACATTGAAAAACACCAACAAATTCAACAACAACCTCAACATTGAAAAACAACAACAACCTCAACATTGAAAAACACCAACAAATTCAACAACAACCTCAACATTGAAAGCACCAACAAATTCAACAACAACCTCAGCATTGATAAACAACAAAAACCTCAACATTTAAAACACCAACAAATTCAACAACAACCTCAACATTTAAAAACGCCAACAAATTCAACAACAACCTCAACATTGAAAAACAACAACCTCAACATTGAAAAACACCAACAAATTCAACAAAAAATTCAGCATTGAAAAACCTCAACAAATTCAACAACAACCCCGACATTGAAAAACACCAACAAATTCAACAACAACCTCAACTTTGAAAACAACAACAACCTCATCATGGAAAAACACCAACAAATTCAACAACAACCTCAACTTTGAAAAACAACAACATCCTCAAATTGAAAAACACCAACAAATTCAACAACAACCCCAACATTTAAAAACAACAACAACCTCAACATTGAAAAACACAAACAAATTCAACAACAACCTCAACATTGAAAAACACCAACAAATTCAACAACAACCTCAGCATTGAAAAACAACAACAACCTCAACATTGAAAACACCAACAAATTCAACAACAACCTCAACTTTGAAAAACAACAACAACCTCAAAATTGAAAAACACCAACAAATTCAACAAAAACTTCAACATTGAAAAACAACAACAACCTCAACATTGAAAAAACACCAACAAATTCAACAACAACCTCAACATTTAAAAACCTCAACAAATTCAACAACAACCCCGACATTGAAAAACACCAACAAATTCAACAACAACCTCAACTTTGAAAATCAAAAACAACCTCATCATGGAAAAACACCACAAATTCAACAACAACCTCAACATTGAAAAACAATAACATCCTCAAAATTGAAAAACACCAACAAATTCAACAACAACCTCAACATTGAAAAACACCAACAAATTCAACAACAACCTCAACTTTGAAAAACACCAACAAACTCAACAACAACCTCAACATTGAAAAACAAAAAACAACCTCAACATTGAAAAACACCAACAAATTCAACAACAACCTCAACATTGAAAAACCAACAACAAACTCAACATTGAAAAACACCAACAAATTCAACAACAACCTCAACATTGAAAAAGAACAACAACCTCAACATTGAAAAACACCAACAATTCAACAACAACTTCAACATTGAAAAACACCAACAAATTCAACAACAACCTCAGCATTGAAAAACAACAACAACCTCAACATTGAAAAACACCAACAAATTCAACAACAACCTCAACATTGAAAAACAACAACAACCTCAACATTGAAAAACACCAACAAATTCAACAACAACCTCAACATTGAAAAACACCAACAAATTCAACAACAACCTCAGCATTGAAAAACAACAACAACCTCAACATTGAAAAACACCAACAAATTCAACAACAACCTCAACTTTGAAAAACAACAACAACCTCAACATTGAAAAACACCAACAAATTCAACAAAAACTTCAACATTGAAAAACAACAACAACCTCAACATTGAAAAACACCAACAAATTCAACAACAACCTCAACATTTAAAAACACCAACAAATTCAACAACAACCTCAACATTGAAAAACAACAACAATCTCAACATTGAAATACAGAAACAAATTCAACAACAACCTCAACATTGAAAAACAGCAACAACCTCAACATTGAAAAACACCAACAAATTCAACAACAACCTCAACATTGAAAAACACCAACAAATTCAACAACAACCTCAACATTGAAAAACACCAACAAATTCAACAACAAACTCAACATTGAAAAACACCAACAAATTCAACAACAACCTCAACATTGAAAAACAACACAACCTCAACATTGAAAAACACCAACAAATTCAACAACAACCTCAACATTGAAAAACACCAACAAATTCAACAACAACCTCAACATTGATAAACAACAAAAACCTCAACATTTAAAAACACCAACAAATTCAACAACAACCTCAACATTTAAAAACGCCAACAAATTCAACAACAACCTCAACATTGAAAAACAACAACCTCAACATTGAAAAACACCAACAAATTCAACAAAAAATTCAACATTGAAAAACCTCAACAAATTCAACAACAACCCCGACATTGAAAAACACCAACAAATTCAACAACAACCTCAACTTTGAAAAACAACAACAACCTCATCATGGAAAAACACCAACAAATTCAACAACAACCTCAACTTTGAAAAACAACAACATCCTCAAAATTGAAAAACACCAACAAATTCAACAACAACCCCAACATTTAAAAACAACAACAACCTCAACATTGAAAAACACAAACAAATTCAACAACAACCTCAACATTGAAAAACACCAACAAATTCAACAACAACCTCAGCATTGAAAAACAACATCAACCTCAACATTGAAAAACACCAACAAATTCAACAACAACCTCACTTTGAAAAACAACAACAACCTCAACATTGAAAAACACCAACAAATTCAACAAAAACTTCAACATTGAAAAACAACAACAACCTCAACATTGAAAAACACCAACAAATTCAACAACAACCTCAACATTTAAAAACACCAACAAATTCAACAACAACCTCAACATTGAAAAACAACAACAATCTCAACATTGAAATACAGAAACAAATTCAACAACAACCTCAACATTGAAAAACA